>JARHVA010005673.1:0-280000 GCA_037957365.1 Torreya grandis | reverse complement strand
TCCTTGTAGGGAGTCCAAAATATACCAAGAGTTGGCCTTTAGTCAGGCCAATTATCAGCTAGAAAAGGTTGACCAGGGTGTCCCTAATCATCTACCTCCACCCACTTATAGTATCTAAAATGAAATCAAAGAATATAAAAATAAATGTCAGATCTAGCTAATATAAATATCTAAAACATGTGAAATCAATTGAATAACTAAAAAACAAAGTATAAGCTATAATAAAAAAATGTGTAAATCAACATTTTACCTAAGTCCCCCTCACATTGATCGGGGTCATAATCATCACCTGTAGCCTCCTCCTCATATATGTCCAATTTCTCCTATATATTTATATACTATAGTGTATACAATATTTATGAATTATATATCACCTTAGTCTTATACATTTGGAAAATACATATCATGGATGTAATTTTAGCCTCTAGATATTTCCCATTACCAAAAGGTTCACATACACTATATTTCTATACCTAATTGCTTATCTCCTTTTCTGACCAATGTTATTCTAATGACTCAAATATTTTATCTTTTCAAAAATGTTATAAACCTACTTATCTACCATCTCTATAAGTTCTAACATGTACCTATTTTCTAACTACCTGGACACTTGCATCTTAGTTAGACACATATGTCAATACAAGTGTCTAACTCCCTAAAGTCATCCAATTTTAAAATGAAATGTATTTTTAAGATGAGGATAAGTTATTTAATGTGATATATTATCCAAAGGGATTGGTATAAATATAAGATCAACCCTAATTCACTTTTTATCTAGCATAAACCTTGAAAAGACCAAGGCAACTTACCAAAATCATTCTATCGAGAATTAAAGTTAGAAAAGCTTCCCTATTTTCTCTTATTTACATATTATTCATAGGGAAAATACATCTACATGTTTTAAGTAATAATGAGTATCTAAAGATTTATATTTTACAAGTTACAAGATAGGTCACTATTGTACTTTCCTATCACACATTGCATGATTCACACATAAGCTAACACATAAGGGAGACCTACATAAGTTTGAGGCCCTCTTAAGAGTATTGGATATGTAGGAATCACTCATTAACATAAGGGTGTTTATGGTATATAAACATTATTTTCCCACTAACCCAATTTTCCTCAAAAAAAATATGAAGATGAAGAACTAGGGTTTTTATATTTGACAATGAATGATAGTCCATGACCCAGATTTGAAAGCACTAGAGCAAAGTTGACACAAAACCTAGAAGCATATAGGTGGTCACATCCATTGTCAACATATATTTTATATTTGACACTACATCCAAATTATCTAGTAGTATCAATGCAACTATTTTAGGTAAATGCAAGTGTCTACAACTACAAAGGTCAAATTTATAGAATTAGGTGACTATTCTAAAATTAGATCTAGTCCACTTCCTACCTGTTCCAGATCTAGATCTATATTAGAATCAAAACCAACTAATTATTTTGTTTTCATTATTATTATAATAGATACATAGATATACTTTATATCTTTAACATACCAACATATTAAATTTAGTATGAGTTTATCTAAGTTTTGTAAACAATTGACCTACTTTAGAGATAGTCTACCATCCTTGTGCCCTAGGCTATATCTACCCCTTTAATCCTAGATTTAACATATCTAGATTTTAGGTTTAAACATTTAGTGAACCTGATTCATATGAATGATTTTTTTTATAATTTAATTAGTTTTTAGTTAGTTGGGGTTTAATATTATTATACTTTTTCATTTCCTTCTTATATTATTTTCATGCAACTTAAGTATATCCTTAGATTGTGAAGTGATCATATAAAAAACATTGATCTTCCCCTTCTACAACCTAATATGTATAAAACCATTGAGGAATATAATCCTATGGATCATTGTGATATGTTGAGAAATAAAACATACAAATGAGGCTATCATAGAATAAGATTCTAATAATGAAAATTGTGAGTCTAATGAAACTGATGACTATGATCAAGTGAAATCAATTACATTATTTCATGAGCATATTCATAAAAACCTTGAATATCTTAAGGAAATCCCAATAACCATATTAGAAACTAAAAAATAAAACACATAGATACACAAACAAGCTCATCTAATGATCATGCTATTAGAGTTATGGATCATCCCTATATACCAAAAACTCTTCCCTTGAACAATTACTGCTTCATACTTCTAATGGAGGCATGGGATATGTATTTAAACCTATGTTTCCTAAAAATACTATTTCTACATCTATCATGTGAAACCTAAATCTCTCAACTCAAATACTAGTTTCAATGCCTATATCTACCCAACCTAAATCCTTTAACTCAAATACTAGTTTCAATGTCTAAGTATACATTTTATGATGAAATGTGTGATCTTGAAAAAAAATTCAATATTTTTATGTGGCATACCTTGATTATTCCTCCAATGATAAAGTTTTAACTAAATTATTTCCAAGGAGCTTAAAAGAGTATGCTTTAAGGTGGTTCTATGATTTACCAACTCAATCAGTAAATGCCTTCAAACCCCTTGCATATTAGTTTTTGGCACACTTATCTATTAACATTACTAAAAAGTTTTCTTATGCATAAATTATAAATATTAAACAAGGAACCAATGAAACTATTAATGAGTATGTCTTGATATACAAGATAATGTTTTCTAAAATGACCAATCCTATGATAGATAAAGAGATTTAATATATTTTCAAGAAAAGTTTTATTACTCCTTTACATGAGTCCATTGTATTCAAAAATTTCAAATCTTTGGATGAATTATGCCATATTGTTCATGATCATGAAATAAAACTTATCTCATTGAAAAAATTTATAAGGTCAACTACATCTAAATCGAGTACCAAGTATGCTATCAAACCAAGTTATAAGGTCAAAACTATTGAGTGTAAAAAAGAAATAAACACCATGATTAATGTGGTGTCATAAAAACCTAATTAGCTTGTCTTATCTAATGCACCATAAATATAATTTATAGACTTAAGTCTCCCATATCATTACTCACATGGATTTTAGAGTGTCATCTTATATCTCTCCCTCATCCTATAGAGGTTGATATGAGTAGACCTCTACCCAAAGGGTATGATTTGAATGATTATTGTGACTATTACCAAGGCCATGGGCATTGTATAAACATATATTTTACCTTGAAGTATAAGACCCAAGACCTCATTGATGACTAAAACATTACATTTGATGATCCTCCAAAGGAAATAAGTTCATAACCTAGTGACCACCACAAATAGAAAATATTTAACAATCCTTTACAAGATCATTCAATGAAATATCTAGAAATGAAAATGACATATAATGTGTACCCTCATCCATCTCATCATAAGTACCCATTGTATGGAATTATTAGTAACTATATGTAAAACACACCTCCTATGGCTTAGAGACTCCCCATTACTTTTGATGATAGTGAGATTAGGGATGATAACCTAGATCTTCATTCGTTATTCATTTGAGCATATATTGATCTCCAGCCTATACACAATGTTATGATTGACAATGGTGAAAGTGAGAATGTTCTTACCATGACATTACTTAAGTATTTGGGTTATACAAATCATGACATACATCATTTTATGGGACCTCATAATAGGTTCTTTGGTGAGATTGAATTAAATTTATAGGTAGGTCCTGTACATATGGTTACTACTAGTTAGTAGAAGTTCTTAGTTTAATAGAACATGCTAAAGATGAGGATAGTTAAGTTTTATTAATCTATACAAAATAGTATAGAGAATTCATATTTATCATAAGATAATAGAAACAAGTTAGTGTGTGATGGAAAGGAACTAAGATTAACCAAAATTTTATTTAGGTTTACAAATAATTTGAGTTAATTTAAGACAAATTAAACCAAGCATTAAGCATGATAACATTTATAAGGAATAAAATAATAAATAATAAAGGTAACCATAACTAGAAAGTCTATATTGATCTTAGAAAAAGGTCATCAGCTTCTTCATACAAGCATATATATTTGTAGTCATTATAGTTCTTGACTATTCATATTCTTCTTGTACATTAACACTAAAATGAGGAGATTTTTCATCTTTCACAAGATGAAGAGGATATGATGAAATACATATAGATGATAAATTCATATATAACACATGAATATTCAAAGAATATATTACAAAAAATTTCTTATCCATTTTTATTCTCCCAATAATTTCCTAGACTTAAAGTGTTGTCTCATCCCAAGCCAATGTTGTAGGTTCATCTAACTATGCACTAAAGGCAGAAACTAAAATTTTGAGTAGACTAGTAAGAGTCACAGTAATTACTCAAGGTACCATTTTAAGTAATTGGTTTTCACTTCTTGTGTACTATTTATCCACCCTTTTTAGTTTTTAAATAAGTAGCGTACCAAGCTACCACCCTTTTGGGTTTTAAATAGGCTGGTATAACTAGGTGTCCTCCTTTTATGGGTTTTTAACCATCTTGGCCCTGCTTGTCTCACTAGTCATCCCAATAAAAAAATTTGTTCAAAACTTTACAATTTTTTTCAAAAATTATGCTTTCGACAGTATTCAACTAGAAGGAGGTGGTGTTTTCGAGTAAGAAGGCTAGCTGGTAGGATATTTGACCTTAGTTTGAGAAAATATGCAATATGAAATCTTTTTCTAGAGTTATAATGGTGATATATAAATAGGGACCTTGAGCATCAGGGTCACCTCACTGTAGCATGGAGTCAAGTCAGTCTTGAATACATCGTAGTCAAGAAACACTTCTTAGACCGTGTGAATCAATATGCACATTAGTGCATAACATCCAATGAATTTTTGAGTTTCATGTTCTAAGCAACACGTATGTTTCCCATTATATTACTAACCTTTAGTTGAATCTCTACACTTGATTTCTCTAGATTTTCTACATGTCTTTCTACCTAGAGCCCCACAAATGCACTACATCACAAGTCCTATTTCTGAATGAGGAGTTATTCATACACATTATCCCTAGTATTGAATGATTATTGGAGAGCAAGTTTTATTTCATCTATTGAGGTAGTATGGTTGTCCATAGTTATGCTAGCTATGGTAGTTATAATAAAATATATGTTGAATCTAAGAAAGGTATTATCAAGTTGCTACTTACAGTCTAAAATAATGTGTGTGATTTGATGATATTGTAGAGATATAATGTCAAGCATAATTTGATACTCCTCTAGTAGATTAATCAAAGTCATGGTGTTAGTATTCAAGTTATAGCCCAAGTTTCCAAGTACATGAAGTTGTTGTGTTGCTTACTAGTATTTTTTGAGCTCCATAACTATGGTCATTATCCTACTATGGTTTGACATGACCTATTCCCCAATGACTCAAAAGACCAAGGATAGGCAAGTGTTTTCAATTTTATTCACTACTTCATGCATGTAAGCTTTGAGTTCCATATTCTCTACCTTTTATTGGTCCTGCTCTTACTTTAAGGATGCACCCTTTTATGTGATATATTCTTGGAATGTTACGTCACCCTATAATTGTTTCTTCAAAGGTAGGCAAGAGACATTTAAAGAGGCCTCCTGATTGAATGGAAGAGTGGCTAGTGTGCTTATGGTTATTGTGGGATTTGGATGTGACATGGGGCCTAATGAAAGGGAAAAGGTGGTACACCAAACATTAACTAAGGGAACATCCTAGATCCATACATATCATAGTATAAGTTTTTGTGAATGCATGGGTGCCTATGTCATAGCTGATGTTTGCTATTATGTTGTGTCCTTTTCTACCATCTTAGCTTATTACACAATGTTCTCAACCATATTTTGTTTGACCTCTTCCTCCTATTTATTCTTATTATCTTCTTCCTCCCTCTTCATTTTCTCCTCCTCTTATTCTTTCTTCGTCTTCTTTTTTACTTCTTATCTTCTCTTATCTTCTTCCTCTTTCTTGGTCTTTTTTACTCTTCTTTTTCTCTTTAGCTTCCTCTTTATCTTTCTTCTTTCTCTCATCTTCTTCTTCTTATTTCTACTTCTTCTCTTTCTCTTCCTTCTTCTATTCTTTTGCTTCTATCTTCTTTTGTTCTTATTTTTGTATAACTTGGGCCTACACTTAGTCTTGTGATTGTGCCTACACTTGTTACTATAGGGCTTCATCATGTACCTCCTTCTTTCTAGTATCTTATTTTGCCTATTTCTTCACATGATATATTGCATCTTGTTGTCATTTTTCTTGTTCTTCTTTTTCCTTATTCTCTTTCTACTCTTGCACTTATTGTGTGACGATGAGTTCTTGGACTTTTCAAGCCATCTCTTGAGCCTTTTGTATGTCTACATCTACATCCTTGGCCTTTTTGTAGGCCTAAAATTCTTCATATTATTATGTTGCTTGTTATTTTTGTGCTTATTATTTATTTTTTTCTCCTCTTTCTTGAGATGGTGTTTAATTGTACAAGCATCTTCTTCTCTAGTAGCCTATTACTCCTCTACTATTTTCTAATCCTATGTTATTTATTTAAAAACTTATGCCTATGGTAATTATGGGGAGTTCTTTGGGTACACCTCCAAACTTGAAACCTATTACTTATTTCTACCAATTATGATGGTCTACATCATGGTGGTGGTACAAATTTTTTTTGGGTAGGTTGTGCTTCTTGCTCAACATATGGTTGACTAATTGTGTGTCTTTATAAAGTAAGGAAACTCTTATCTCCCACTATGTTTTGGGCATGCACACAATTTTTTTTGTGGAATCTCTGATAGAGGTGCAAAAATAAAGTAAGTGAAAATGTTGGAGTAATCAATGGATGGAAGAAGTCCATTCTATGCTGAAGTTGTTCTGCCTCTTCTTTAACTATATAAATAATGATAGATGGTGGATAAGCTTGAAGTTAAACCCATAGGTTAGGTGGAACCTACTTACATATTTGTATTATGTGCACTACCATCCAAAATAACTCTTTTTATTCCTCCTTATCATAATAGTCTCCATCCATGTCTGCTAGCATGACTTAATGGATTTCTTATGTATATGTACCCATCTCCATGAGGTCATAAGAGCTAAAGATCTATGGTACCTTTAGGTCACAGTGCTACATGTTATTCTATTTAGAGGAGGTAATACTGAATGAGGGTTTTTTTAACACTTCCCTCTTATTGTATTGAATTGGATGCTGGATTTGATGGTTTCACAATAGTAATGTTTGTGCCCAGCGGTATCAATTACAAAGGGGTTGTTTGCCTAGATGTATGCTATTTTTATTTGGCCACCTTGGATTATGCCATATCCATCATGATGAATAATGAAAGTGGTTTGAAAGGTGAGCATGATAGCTTATGAATTGTGATGAAGACCCCCTTAAGTAATATAATGACTATGGCATGTTGTCCCAAATACTATAGGATGTCTGATGGGACTCTCAGGTGTATGGTAATGAGATCCAAACATTCCTCCCACCAAAATTTAAACATCCCCTTGTGTGTGAGGGATCCATGTTCCTATATAAATATGATGTTGTGGAGTTGTTGTGTTAGAAAATAGTCTATATCTAGGTGCACTTCCCCCATGGGTTATTTCCACTATGTGAAATAAAGGAGAAGGATCAAGAACTGATACTAGAAGGTCTATCTTGGAGTGGTGTGGCACTTGTCAATTTTTTTGAGTAATTATTGGATAAATTATTTAGTCCAATTAAATTATTCAACTCAGTGGATCATCCTATGAGTGATATCCACTACACCCTTGTTGATTTGTTTAGAAGATTTGGTTGTCTAATAAAATAATTTGGTGATGTATTGGATGAGAATGTGCATAGGTTCATCTATAATTTCATCAATCGAGATCCCTCAATTTTTCCACACATATAAGTCCCAAACTTATTACAAAATAGGAGGCATTTTGGTCTTTTAGGGTAACATGGAGTCTCTATGTGTAGGCATACCCAATATTTGGACTATGGCTTGTGTATTGATGACCACCATCTCATCTGGTCCTAAATAGATAGCACCATCATTATGTCATCCAAATAATACTTGAATAATCTCTCCCATGTCACCAAATGTTGGCATTCATAGGATATGCTCACCGTCTATGCTCTAGAATCTGTGGGGATATATGAGGGTGAGTGGTTTTATAAAGTCAATAGGGTCAAGTCATAATATATTATATTTAGATTCATGTAGGTATTTAAATATCTCTTGATCACTATACTTGGTCTATAAAAGCACTATGTCAACACCCATGGCTTCCTTTTGTGCTTCAGAAAGGGGTCGAATTAGTAGCATGGTATCAATGGTTGTGTAAGAAGAATTTTGACTAATTTTAAATGATTTTTTCACTAAAATTGGTTTGGATCTTAATAAATATAGCTCTCAAAAATATATTAAGGATGAAATGTGAACTTAGAGTTCAAGCTTAGCTTTTATAGCTTTTATGCTTCCTATCTTCCATGTCTAGGCTATGCCTAGCTTCCCACCCATCTTGAATTCATTGGAATATGTGGTAAATCAATTTATAATTTGTCCATTAAAGTATTTAGTCATTGGCATATGTGTGGAGTTACACTGTTATGACCTTAGGTGTCCATAAGAGGGGTATGAGTTGTTGATATTGACTAGTCACCAATTCATTTAAGATCAAGTCCATCAACCCATGGATCTTGCATTCACTTCTAGTGGATGACCATTATTTGATGGATATATTGATAGTGTGATGTTTCAACATCTTTCTTAGACTTAATATTTTTCAATCACTCCTCTTTGACTTTTTTGATAATACACGTGGAGCTTCCTACACATGTATAGTGCACATGATGCTTGGTATTTTTAATTCACTAATGTTTTTGTTGAGATCATATATAAAAAAAAATAGAAAACAAAAACACAAAAAAACCTTTTAAAATAGAGAAATCTTAATCTACATGGTGATACTCAGTACATACTCAGCTTGCAGAATGAGATCAATACACTATTGGTGGTAGGGTTTAAGCCTACAACCATTTAATCACCATGGAAACATAGTTCCCTATATATCCCTCAAAAATACTATTACATGATACATTACATCATATATAATGTAAGGCCCTTTCCATCTTATTTGTAGTTTGCCTAGGAATGCTCCAAACTTGCTATCATATCACAAAATTAGTTGACCTTTATGGAATTCATTTTGGTGCAATTCCTATCATGCCACACTTTTTATATTTACTTATGGAATTCATGTGTCCATGTTTCTATTTGTCTAAACTCATCCATCCTATTTATTTCTAAAAGATGATTAGTAAGAGATTCATGATATCATAAATTCATGACCATAGTGATACATAGGTTGGGTACTAGATATTCCATTAGCATGACTACTTATAAACCATACACCAACTTTAATGCTATAATTCCTATACCCCTTTTGTAATTTGTGTGATATACCCATAAGATCATTAGAATACAATCTTCCTAGTCATCTTGCTTAACATCACATATTTTTGTAAGCATTTTCCCTAGTACCTTATTTGAAGCTTCAACCTAGCCATTAGCTTGCAAATGATAAGCAGTGCTTATGATAAGAGATCATAAAATCTTTAGTCAAGGCCTTGATATTATTATTGAATAAGTGAATTCTTCTATCACTGACCAACTTGATCAAACATCCAAACCTGGTTATGATGTTTTCATATAAAAACTTCATTGCATCTTTTGCACTATAACTAGGTGTGGTAATAGCTTCAACCCACTTAGTAAAATAATCTATTGTAGTAATGATGTATCTATATTTAATTCTCTTACTTGGTATGAAAAAATCAATACGCCATTATTTGAAATTTTACTTTGCTAATAGGGGTTGTAATAAAATCTCATCTTTTTGAAGTGGTTTTCCCATACATTGGTCGATATCATAGTGCTATGCAACTCTATGTGCATCTTAAAAAAAATTAGCCACCATAGTCCACTTTGTATAATATTTTTAGCTATAGCCTCTCTTATAAAATATCCTCCTGTGACTCCTTGATGAATTTTATCTAAGATTTGAGGTCGTTTATGTTTGAGGACAACCATACGTAAGACTTCATCCTTTCCTAAGTGATATAATAGTCCATTAATGATGGAATATGGTATTTCTCTAGTCACAAACTACTATTTATCTCATTCTTGAAAGTGCATAGGGAAGATTCCTTGCTCGAGGAAGTTGGCAATGGATTCAAAGTTTTTAAGAATCATAGAGACATTGAAGAGGTGTACATTAGGTGAGTCTTCTTGTAGTTTCTTTGACTCTTCACCATTTAGAATATGGCTGAGGTGGTTAGGTCCCACATTTTATCTACCTAGTTTTACATTTATGTAGAATTGAAATGACTAAAAAAACATTAACTAGTGAGATATTCATCCTCCTAACATTGTTATTTTGACTAGGTACCATAGGGATTGATGGTCAGTGAAAACTTTGAATGGTGTCACAAAAAAATAGTGTTATAATTTTTAAAGTTCAAACACAATGGTCAATGATTCCCAATTTGTAGTTGTATAATTTTTTTTGTGTCAGACAATTTTTGGCTAGCAAAGTAGATAGGATGATCAAGTACACCTTTTTCAAGATACACAAGTATAACACCAACTGTGATGCCCAAAGTGTCAACATGTACATGAAATGGCTTACTCTAACTTGGGAAAACATGTATGGGCATAGTTACTAGTCACTATTTTATCTCAATGAAAGTTGCTTGGCATTCATATGTCTATACAAAAATAGTATTCTTATGTAGTAAGACTTTTAGTGGAGATGAAATCACTGCGTAACCTTTGATTAATAGTCTATGTGCTAAAAAAAGAGTTCACTTTAGTAGAACTAACAGGTGGGGGCATACTCAAGATTATTATTATTTTAGCCTAATCCACTAGGATACCATCACTATGAATAACATGTCCAAGTAAAACACCAAAATTTGTAAAAAGTAAGCATTTCTTCAAATTTAGAGTGATGCATAGAGCTTAGCATCATTCCAAAATTAAACATAGCTTATACAAATGCTCTTTAAATAGGGAGAAGACTACCCAATCATCAAGGTAAACTTATAGGAAATCATGGATGAAATCTTTGAATACTATAACTACTACATGCAAAAATACCATAGGTGCATTCTTTAGGCTGAATGGCATGAGTTTATATGCAAAAGAACCCAACTCTATTTCAAATTTTGTTTTGGATCAATCTTCCTCTATGATCAAAATATGATGGTATCTACTAAACCCATCCATAAAATAATATACTTCATGTCTTGTGATAGACTCTAAAACTTCATCTATAAATGGTATTGGAAAAGGATCATTTATGTAGTCATCATTCATAATGTCATATTCTCCACATACTCATATTTTTCTAGTTTTATTTGGATAAACTACCATTGGGCTTACCCAATCATATCTTTATACTAGGTAAATTATCCCTACATCTTGTATTCTATCTAATTCTACCTTTACCTTTAGCTTCATATTTAGATTAAGATTATATGGCTATTTCTTGAATGACTGTGTGCACTCCTTCAATTCAATGTGCATCTCACCAAGAGATGGGTGGACTCCTCGAACCTCTAATAATTTATTAGGAAAGACATCTTCGTAATCCCTCAGAAGTTGTAGGTCTTTTAAAATTTTAGTCTTGATCTAATAGTCACCTACACTTACCAGTTTTAGAACCTCCTTTATTTTGATGTTAGTGACATGTTTTTTTAGAGGTTGTTAATAATTATTATGTTTTACATCATCCATAGATTCTTATATCTTCCTTTTCCCTTCATGTTCTATAATTTATATGTTGCATAACGTATCTTCTTTAGTTAGTGCTACGCTAGTGTCCTTAAGTAGTTCTATAGATTGTATAGGTTCAAATAAATAATTCAAATCTAAATTAGCTTCAAAATTAGAATATTCACTATCTTCTACCTCATCCTAGATTTTATGACATGGATACACCATAGATTATTCTTTAGTCTTAGTTGCTTTATACCTTTGAAGTGTTGAATTAAGATCAAAGGATGCATTTTTTTGCATAGTCAAATCTATTATGGTGCTCAAATCTTCTGCACACCCATGGCATAGAAATTACTTGAGTTTTTTTAGTGCATTATAAACTAGAGGATTTTCATCTTCAACGATAATTTTTTATATGAAATTACTCTATACTTATGCCCAATGTTTGGTTTCCCTCTGATGCTCTTGGTGCATGTACCATGCTACGAGTAGGGGAGAAAGTGTATAGTGGAAAATGTGAACCCAATACTTGGGTGCCACATGTTCCTCATTCCAAATTTAAACAAATTTATATACATGAATCTCAAGGCACTCAAATTCTTGAAAAAATGGCTAGTTGGTGTGGATGAACTATGGCAACTGGAACCTACTGATCATGAGCTCACAAGCATTATCCCATTCAAGTTAGTAATTATGATGAGTTCCCCACCATGTTGTATCAACTCCATTTAGAACATATATTAAAGTACTAACTTACTGATTGATGGTTGAAACATGGACTTGCAAATGTAGAATGAAATAATTGATGTCCTCTATTACATAGTTCATAGGCAATTGTCTCTTGTGCATAAAGACCATTCACATTGGCTAGAATTCATAGTCACCTTAAGCCCAATTAAGGAGGTGGGTATTTGAATTAAAATTGATAGATGAAGCTACTTCCCAAGGCAAAATGCCTTTCCTTGTCAATTCTATGTAATCCTACATGTTATCATTACCTTGATATAGGAAATCAACTTCTAATTGATTAGGTTAATTTGTAGACATAAAGGCACATTCTTTAATGACAAAATAATCTACCATCAGCTACATAGTTACTGGTTTGGGCCTCCATTATTCTAATTTCTTTATTTGCTAAGTGAGTAGTGACTATACCTATGGTTTGGCATGATGATACAAGAAGTTACATCCAGCTACATGTAGAGCTTTTGGATTCTCTTCAATATTGGCCTTCATCTAACTAGTTTATTTTAAAACACAAGGGGAATCTGATTTGGGTGGAATTATGTATATATTATGCACTATGTTAATAGGAATGGCAAAAACTTTATCCCCTTGATGTGCCTCAAGTTGGTTGTGCACTATATTGATATTAATTTGTCCATCATACACACATTTTTTACAATCAATGTAGGGTAGCGCATTGTTATATTCTTCATGTATATGACCTCAAAGTCACCTCATAGAGACAATTCTATGAATTTTTATTTATACATCTCCAATCTACTAACAAGCTTAACCTTTCTGTAATTAGCTAAACTTAGAGTCACTAGGCTATAACTAAGAGCTGGTCACCCAATAGATTCCCATGTGGATCTAGGAATCATATTAACTATGATACTAAATTCAAAGAATTTTTTTGAGATATCATAACCAATAACCTCAATGTCAATTTGTGCATCAACATCTCAGGGTTTCTTCATCTTGACATACAAAACTAGTTTTTCTATATTTTGTTGACCATGTTGTGCACATTCCAAAAGATTATGTAGTAGATTCATGATGTTCTAAAATAAGTCTTCATTGTGTAGATCAATCAAAAAATTTAGGATATCTATGATCGTAGTGACAACTCCATCTTATCATATAATGCACAAATTTTTTCTATAAATCTATGCATTAATTGCTACAACATCACCATCAATAGTTTCTTGATGCTGAATGTTCTTCAATAACTACACAAATTTGTGCATAAGGATTTTTTTGTAGTTAGGTTGGGATATTTATGCTATTTAAATTTTTTGATGCCCTAATCTTGAGGCATTTCAAATTTAGGTATCCCTTTTTATTCATGTTGTTGTCATGCGACAACATTCATAAACACATTTTATTTAGGCTTACACTTACCATATTTACATTTTGAAGAAATTTGTCCTTTCTCTACTTCTCTAAAATATGATAGTCTTTTATGTCATGATAATCAGAGACTCTAAAGTATTAACAATATGACTATCATTATGGGTTCATAAGACAATTACATTGGGCATGATTGTATTTCCCACATAGATAGAATTGCTGAGGAGGCCTTTGATAGTTATTGATTCTACCACCTTGGTATCCTCCTTTATAAAAACCTCAACCTCCTCCTCTATTAGATTGATATCCCCCCCAATATCCTCCTTATTACTACATAAAGTTCTAATGATGATACTATTGGTTTTTATCTCCCATGTTTAATTTTTATTGCATAGTTAAAGATGTCTAATTAGTTTTTTATTTCTACATAATGGGTGAGCTCCAAGGTACTACATACTATTACCGAGGGTATAGAGGTGTCCAACCTAGAAAAGGAAGAGTCCATCCAACTAGATTGTGAGGTTGGTATTGTGGTTAACTCAGAATCTACTGTGGACTTGTTTGTATTGCACAACTCTTATCAACCTTTAGGCCTAGGTTTTTTTTTGTTGAGGAGATTTGTTGTACTAATATGGTGAATACATTTTTAGAGATTCCCTCTTTAAGATCCTACAAATATCTATAATTCTTCTCATCATGGTTAGTCAATTTGAATAAATTACAATACAGATTCTATGGATTCTTAATATATTGCTACAAAAGATGACACTATGTTGTAGCATGACCTACTACCCAATAGAGTTTATAGAATTTTATATTGACTTTAGGATAATCATTTTAATGGTATCCTTAGTTTTTGCACTCAATACACCATATAATCAATTTAGGTTTATCCACATCATGGTATTGTTCCAATATTTTTATGAAGTCCTATATTGTGTTTTTGATTTTTGAATTAGAAATAAGAGCTTCTCCATAATCCTTGATCTATTCTACACATAGTGTAACAGCTTTAGCATCTACTTTTGTCTCATATTAGATTTGTATAGTGGTAAACTAAATCCTACCTCATAGTCCTTCAATGAACCATGTTGCTTTGTATTTATCTATCAATGTGAATTCTAATTTATTCATTACATTAAAAAATCTATGATCATAATTATAGAATGACTCTCCTAATTTTTGCCTTATCACTTTTAGGTCTTGTATTGTCTAGCTAGTACATTTGTTAATCTTAAATTTTGTGACAAGCCAATTCTATACATATTTTAAAATTTCCTATTGTATATCTCTTTTGTATATGAAATCCAATGCTCTCCTAGCTAGATCCCTTACTAATTCACACTTTTGTAATTTTTCATCAATGATACCCTTGCCATTTTATTTTTGTAAGTTAGCAGGTATTGTTCAGGGTCCATGGAACCATCATAGATGGTTAAATTGAAGAATCCTCCTCACTAATTCATCATATTGAGTGGTATGGATGGATTCTAATATGTATCTATTATTTGAGGTGACTACATCCTATGTAATCCTATCTGTGTACTAGTCTATGAACTAGAATAATTAATGTGTGCACTCTTCTTTTTTTTACTTCATTCATTTTTTTTTCTATTTCACCTAAATATAAAAATTGTAAAGCCTTCCTAATTATATTTCTGTGAGGTTTGGTACCCCAATGGCTCACATGTTCTAAAAATAGTCTTTCCCAAATCTTTTTCTCCTACTCTTCTAGCTAAAATTTGTACTGGAATATAAAAGATTGGGTTGTGGGGATACATGCTCTTCTAGTGAATGGTTCTTTTCTATAACTTCATCTATTATGATTGTACCTATTATTAACCTATGACTAAGTTCTCTTTCTATGCATAATTTTTATTCTTTTTTTAATACCGTTTTGTTGAGTTTTGTACTACATCTATCATCTAATGACTCTACTTCTAAGCTATTCTCACCTTCTTCTTTGTATAACTCATCTTCATCTCATTCTTCATCCTTTCATTCCTTCTACCAACATCCATAATCATTCTCTTTATCTATTCTTCACTCATCATTATTCTCATTATCTTTCTCATTACGTCTATGCACTTGATCATCATCTACTCTACTACTACTCTTACTCCTACTTGCAACTACTTCGGTATTCTTCTATTTGTTCCATTTGATCTGTTGTCATAGTTACCATTCTAAATCTAGAGTTTTCTTTTAAATCTTTTTTTCTTGCATCTCAATTTTGGATTCAAGTTCAATATCTACTTACTCATATATCCCTCATTCACCTTCATCTACGCACATCCCCATATTCCCAAAATGATTACTCCATATTGACTAGAGTAGGCACCATGTACTTATCCACAACCATCATCTTCAACATGAGAGGTAGTCATTGTAAAAATATTCCTCTGATTCCTTGGACAAAATGGTTCTACATAAATTTGAATGATATATATCCTTGTATTATGAACTTAGTGATATATTCATCTAAGGTGGTAGAAACCTAGTAATCTATTTCTCACGTCCAATCCATTTCTATTTTTTAAAATTGGTCTATCTTTCCTTTGATCTAGGTAATCATTTCTTTAATTTTGGGATTGAATAAGTAGTATTCTAGTATTTCAACCAATTAGTTATTAGTTTAACTATATTAAACCAAAAAAATTCATACACACACACACACACACACACACACACACACACACACACACACACACACACACACACACACACACACACACACACACACACACACACATATACTCCTAAAGAATTTCACTTGTGGTAAGACTAGTCCTTTTAGATTCTTTTTCTATGAAGTTCCATACTTTTTGTTCTAACCATGTTTCAATATCTCACTATTCTACTAATGATATTAGCATGGTCTACTCTAGAAAGAGTGTTTCCATGCTCACCACACTATTTTTAGTAGAGGTTCCTTGTTTAATACAACATGCTAAGGATGAGGATAGCCAATATTTACTAGTCTACATAAGATAGTACAAAAAATTCATATTTACCAGAAGCATGACATAAATGAGTTAGTGTGCGATGGAAAAGAACTAAGATTAACCAAAGTTTTTTTAGGTTTATAGATAATTCAAATTAATTTAATATAGATTAAACCAAACATTAAACATGATAACACATACAAGGAATAACATAAGAAATATAATAGGTACCATAATTAGAAAGTTTATATTAATCTCAAAAAAAGGTCATCAACTTCTTCATATAAGAATAATTTTTATAGTCACTACAGTTCTTAAAAATTAATATTATTCTCATATGTTGGTGCCAAAATGAGGAGAATGTTCATCTTTTATCCTTTCACAAGCTAAAGAGGATATAACAAATACATATAGCTGACAGATTCATATATAACATATGAATATTCCAAGAATACCTTGCACAAATTTTCTTATCCATTTTTCTTCTCCAAACACTACCTTCTCATATATGCCTTCCATGGGTGTCTTTGATATGTTATTAGGATGATATTGGATACATATAATTTTATCATTACCTTCTATAGTTCATGGGTGTGTTAAATACATTCATGCTAATTAGGTAGTTATAGTGTCCAAATTCCATATCAACATCCACTTCCAAAAGATAAATTTATACCTAGATACTTAATTATCAAACATACTAAGGTTAATCTTCCATAAAAGGGAAAGAAACATACAATCCCCTTTACTAGGTGGCTAATACTTGAGAGACCATTACATAAGATATCCACAGTAGGTTCCATGAAATCCTTATCTAATACACATAATATTTATATATGTAGAGCACCTACACATGTTCATATTACTACTATTTCAACCAAGACAAAAATCACTCAATGATGGATTACATGAACTCCTACTACTATTTCTACTTCACAATCATAAAGTCCTATTTTACATATATAGAGCATCAAAAATACTAAAATGATAGATATTACACATATACATGCTCCTTGGTAGTGTCACTATTGTATTACACCAAGTTCACAGTGGGGATATATCAATGAAAATCCTTTGGATGCAATCATAGGATAGTCTTTTCCTTTCACAGATACAAAAAATATAAACAAAATAAAATAACTTAAAAAATATAAAAATATATTCATCATTTAAATATACTATTATCTCCTTGATATATATGTTGTATGTTCCATATTGGTATATGGTATATTAGTATTTTATATATACACATATTTCAAACATCTTTTGAGTGTGATTCATGCATACACAAATACATGATCTTTGCACTTTTAGATATTGGGATTTCTATCTACTCATGTCATGATGATGTTGGAGGCATCCACATCTATGATCATGATACATCCAGGATATATCATTTTATGGTCACATTAAAATGCCATGTTTGAGCTCATATATGTAATTAGACATGGATTTATCCATGATTATATATTTCACAATGTATTTTATATGATATGTACCTATTTTGTTTTTATAGCACATATATCTAAAGATTAGTATGATTGGTTTATGTTGGTTGCTTATGATTTTATTTATGCACTTCCTTGATAGTATTTCTTTGTTATTGTCTTTCTTGCTTGAGAATTTGAATATGCTCAATTTTTTTAGGCCTTTGTGCCTTTGTTTACCTCTTTGAAATTTAAACATGTCAAATATTTTTATATGTTGACATTTGAATATGTCATTCCTTATATTGTGGACATTGACTAAGTCATGTTCCTTTGATTGTGTGGCATTTTAACATGCCCCTTATTTGAGGTATACTTGGACCATTATCTTTTTACTCAATTTTGAGTGTTCTTGTCTGTGTGCTTGATTACATGTTTGGATTTTATTGTTACTATCTATATATTGACATGATCTACATCATACATCTTAGGACTTGGTGTGATCACATTCTTTGTACTTTAATTATTTGTCTACATATACATGTTCCCTCTATATGCTATATGGTAAATTCATAGTTTACATGGTTATATTATCATTTTGAGGTAATATGTCTACTAATTACTACTTTACCTCACCTCAAAAGGGGGGAATATCAGTGGGGGCATGCCATAGAGGCATGACTTCTACATTTATTGACATAGTTAGATTGTAGTGGGGCATGCTATGGAAACATGTTATCCACATTTGTCACACTTTCAAATTTAGTGGGGGCATGTTTTGGAAACATGTCCTCCACATTAGAACTTATAATAGTTTCCATATTTATCCATATATAGTGGGGGAATGTTTTGTAAATGTATTCTCCACACTTAGTTTCAAATTAGCCAAACTACATATTTATATGATTCAGATACATAGGTGTGAAAGAATTATATACATTGGTACCATTATTATACATAGTTTCAACATGAGACATATATAAGGTGCATACTCTATGAAATTAATTTTATATTTCAAACACTTTCTGGGACTGTTACCACCCACTAGATTAGATTTTTATGGACTGTATTGAGCCAATCTACTACAATAGTTCGTTCATTTTTTGGTATGGTTTAGGTGATTAAATCAATCAATCTTTCAAGGTTTATAGGTTAGAATTGATTACATCATTTTGTATACACATAATATTTTTAAAATTTATCAATTACAAATGCTTTCTCTTTTGTAGTACCTTATTGAGTTTCAATCTCTCTAAGTGCATGCCTTAAAGGGTATAATGGGAAAGGGGTGGGTATACCATTGGTGATTTACAAGATTATTATCCCCTATACTACAACTTTCTATTTACACAACCTTATCCCATGTACTTCCCTAAGCCTTGATTATTCCCTTACACACTCCTCCAAGCATTTCATCACCTTCTTTAGTACCTTCCCAAGCCTAAAACCCTTTTTGATAGTTTACATTAAACTATCAACTTGGGATGACACTATATTCAAATTGTTAAAAGTAAGTTGTCTAGGTATGCTCTAGCTGACCTAGACTAGGACCTAACTTGTTTTTACTAATTAATGATATAGATTTGATTGGTCTGACCTCATTGGCTAAACTTTTGAAAAGATTTAGGGTTATTTTTAGTTATATATACACATCCATTTCCATCATTTATGAGGAAGAGAAGAAGAAGTAGAATATATTGCACATATGCTTATCCACCATTCTACTTGAGGAACATAGCTTAGGGTTTTATTAATTTATTTGGAGATACAAATATTGCCTTATGGAAAAGTCTTTTAGATTCATATAAAGTTTATATATCCTAGAGATGAATTATATTTGTTATCCTTATATACCACAATAGCCCCTTGTGAAACACCTTGGATAATAGAGAGATTGAGGATTGAGGGGTTCATCTTCAAAGGTAAGTATTTTTAACTTTGTTCCTCCTTTGTAAGAGTAGATAGATTTGCATTTTTACTTATCTCCCATGCATTTGGGTGTTACCTATACATAGCTTAACTATGATTCTCCTATGTATGTTTAGTTTTTAGGTTTAATACCCATACTTTATGCCACAAGATCTGGTGAGCACTAGATTAGATTTTACTTTACTTATCATTTACTTTGTGAATATGAAAACATGGAACCTAGCTTTGGTTATTGCATAGTGTTGCTTGACTAGAGGCTTTGGAACCATATTTAGTGATGTTATTATGGTAATATATCCCTTGGTTAGGTTAATTAAATCCATCTTTGTGATGACCTCGAATATCTAATGAATAAACAACTAGAAGTGTAAGTAGGATTTACCTTCTCCAAACTAGGATTGATTAATAGACCACTTAAATTCCCCTTTGTATACATTCTCATGAACCTAATGTGAATCAAATCCTTGTAGGTTTACCTTCATGCTTTCATTTTATCATTATATTAAACATTTCTATTTTTGAATTATTGTATCAAACCTGCCAGTAGAGTTCTAATAGTTTGTGCATAGGTTTAACACAAAGTTGCTCTAAAACAACTTTGTTTTATCTATGTAGGCCTTCTCAAAAAAGTGGTGACACAATCAATCGACTCAACATAATATTATTCTTCAATTATAAATTTACATACATAGGCAAATTGGTTGACTCTATTCACAATTCTCGTCTTTTAGCATATAGGTCTACAAACATAGTCAAGATAGTTAACCCTATTCATAACTTCTTTTTCAGCACAAACATTTTACAAACTCCATCAAGATAGTTAAATCTATTATAATAATTTTTGAATCAACACTTAAGCATCATAAAATAAATTTTTACAATATAAACATATTCAAACACACTAAGGTTCATTCTTATCCTCTCTATAATTTTAGTCTTTCTCTTTCAACACTATTTTTAACAAGTTTGTAGTTTGTAAAACTACATCCCTATAACCAACTAGGTTGACTAGATCGACACAATTTTATAGCTTATTTTATATCTATAAGATATTTAACTTGTTTGCATATGTTCTTGTAGATCTTACTTCTATAGAATAATAGTGACCCAACTGAATCTATTCTACATTGTTTACATATAGTATCACCTAAATTGATTATGTAATCTTCACAATCAAGGAATTAACATATTTTTTCCAATAATTAACTCAATTTTTTTTAATTATTTTCATTCTTAGAGTAAAAAACATAGATTAATTAAGTGATTTTTCAAACTACTAATGTAGCCACACTATTTTTCTCTTTTGCATACACTTCTAAATCACTTAACATATAAAAAACATTAAACATTTAGTTTCCCAAGGTCAACCTACTTATATTTAATTACCAAAGGGGAAGATGACTTGGTTTTTTGGCCAAGTATAAAAATTGAGTTGGTTTTATATATTGGCAAAGCCCCTGACACCCTTATCACTATGAGATTATGAAGTGAGGGGGTAGGCCCCAATACCAAGCCAACACCATTTCTAATACATATCCCTTTCATTTTAAACTTCCTAAAACCATATTTATATTTATTTATAGTTCTTTATTATATCCAAATTCCCATCACATTATATTCAAACTTCATTATTACTTAATAACACTTGGGAATGACCAATTAGTTAGCATTTACTTTCAAGTTGTTGATTGCTTTTTAATCATTATATTTTGTATTGTAAAACTTACATTATCCATCATTAGTGTGATGTTATTACTATGTGTCCCTATTATATAAATCATATTGATCCAATTACTTGTGTGATTAACTTCATTTGATTATAATTTACCTTGTAAAATACTTCTCTATTTTTATAACACTGTCATACTTATCAACATAGTTTCTTACAGACTCTTCAGGTTATCTACCTATAGTAGACAATAAACCTATTTTATTATGTATCTTTATCTTCCTATGAATTCCCCTATCTAATTAATACACATTCAACCTATCCATTTGTGTCTTCTTATTTCTTTCCCTATTTCTTATTTAACTATACATAGTTAACCTACACAACTATGTCTCCTTTTACTCTGTTATGTTCCTTGTTTTATAGAACATAGTTGATTAGTTTAATTTTGTATCCTCTTTTATGATTTTTATTTTCATAAGATATTTTTCCTCCTTTTCTCATCATGAATTTATTGTTTAAGGATAATACTGAGTTAAATCCAACAAACATGATGATCTTTAACCTTTCTAATTGGTTTGCCAAAAATAGTTTATGGCTTCCACTTTAGATGAAAGTAATGTTCACGTAGCCACTCATAACAAAAATTATGGGACTTCTCATTTTTAATAAGTTCATAATCCATCATGAATTAGAGTACACACTTGAAATAATATTCTTCATTAATGAATTTACTCAACATAGAGGAAATGACCCTTCAACCATCTATAATATTATGATAGATTCTCAAGTCTTAGAACCTCTTTCACCCTCCCCTACCTTCTCTCATGAATTTAAGGGAGATAATTTATTTGATTCTTAACCCTTTTCTTATGTGTTGACTCCTTACCACACCATGACTTCTTCTATGACCTCTTTAACTTCCATGCCAAGTATCTCCACTAACATGGTAGGTTTAACCTCTAGTGGGCCTTTTTTAAATACCCTCTTCCTTAATCATGCCACTAGTGCATCCTTTTATATGAATTCTAACCATGATACTAGTGATTCCTTTTATTCAAATTCCAAACATTCCACTAGTGCATCTTTTGATACAAATTCTAATCATACTATTAGTGCTTCCTTTTCTACTATTGTTTCTCATAACACTACCGTAGTTCATGATACTACTCATAATGGAACCGAAGCCACTAATATGAATGTCAATCCTTCACATTCTAAACACACTAGTCAAAATAATGCTCAAACTCTTTAGATTTTATTAAAACACTCAATCAAATGAAAACTTATCAAACCAATAACACAAATCAAATGATGTAGATGTAAAACTATCTCATTAAATTTCAAAATCAACCCCAATAGGTTTCATGGGGAGTGTAAAATCTAAATGCCCCACAACACCCTTAGGGATTCCTATGATAAACTTATTAATCAACTACCCCTCACTAATGAAATAATTAAACATCCCAAAAATGAACCTCTTGTACCTTAAATTGATGATATTTATATAGGAGGTATCACACCTACCATTATGTATAATGGGTTTACTGATCCCACATTACATTTAAAAACATTTGGTAACGTCTACAAAGTTTGGGTCAAACTTAATACCTTTGTTGATACCAAGATATTAGCTAAAACTCTTTTAAGACATGATTTATATTGGTAAAATCAAGTAAAATCCCATTATATCACTATCTTAGAATATTTGGTTAACTCCTTAGTATAAGAGTTCCAAACTAGTGATCTCCTTGAGAATACCTTAGCTCACTTCATAAATTGTAAGTAACTTGAAACTGAAACAACATAATATTTCATCAAATAATGGAAGAAATTATCTAATAAATGTGAGTATATATGGTAGAGGATATTATTTTTCATCTATTTACTAATTCTATTTACCCCAAGTTGTAATATTGGGTTAGGAGTCTGTATAAGAACTTTTGAAGAAGCCCTCAACCAAGCTAAGAAATAATATTTTTTGATGCACCAATATGAACCATATCAACCTTCCATGGGAACTCACATGGTAATTAAAAACAAAAATCATCATGTTACCAATGATGGTGTCACCAATACTTATGACACTATTCAAAACATTCAAGCATCACTTCAAATAACACTATGGAGCATGCTTCCATTCCCAACAACACTCCTAATCCAAATTATTCCAAAATAAACAACATCAATGCCCACAAAACATTATCCTTAGCCAAGATTAAAGCATGTCTTCCAAGGCCTTTACCATGATATATTGACCCCACTTACCTAGTGAAACATGGTATGATCCAAACAAAATTAATTTTTTCATGCAAGTTAGGGCCATTCTCATGAGACTTATAGATAATTACATAATCTAGCTATATATTTCCTTCTTGGCCCAAAATTTGATCATGAATCACTCATTCATAAGTTCCAACAAGAATATGACATAGCTTTTAAATCCCATGAAACACAAAACAAAAATCAAGATTTAAATCAAGCTAATGATCATCTTACTATATACAAAGATCCTATTCCTAATCATCATGTAACATCCCCACTAAGATTTATCTATAAATGCACATTTTTTTATAAATAAACACATATACGAAAATAGATTATATTCCAAGAATATAACATAGATAATATAAAGTAAAAGTAAATGATAATAGAAATAATATAAATCATATATCTCTAACATCATGAGGGTATGTCAAAACACAACTATAGAAATTAATTATAATAACTCAACCACAATTGACATAAATATAGAGTCACCATTGCCAATGTGCAATAAAACATAATTAAAACTATTCATGACAATTTCCAATAATAAGTATAATATAATACAATTTAAAAATAAGATACATGGCTTCTTCAAAGCATAGTTCCTAAACTTCAAGTATCTATGGCAATCTTAAGTGTCATCTCGATAAATAGAATTATTATGGGGAGGGAGAGAATCATCCAAGTGATTTTCCACATCAAACATGGACCAATGATCTCCCACACTAATCCCATCAAGAAATGGTCCTCCCTTCATAGATGATTAAATAGTGATGGTGTAGGAATCCAGAGAAACAAGCAAGTACCCATGTGTTATATGATTTCTAACTAAACTGAACATGTAATGTATCATAGAAAACTTGATATATTTCAAGATATTTCATGTAAATTTAAACCATACTCATGAAATTATAATGTCTAACTAATCATACTTTGGCTAAATATTTAAGAATAGTAATATATAAATGATATATAAATCCATCAAATTCATACACACCACTTGATCGAAATACCTTCATCTAAAAATGTAATGTTAGTAAGCTAGTAAAGTTCATCTCACTCCTTAGTCTACATTAGAAAGGAAAATTGGTCAAATATAGTTCAACCACAAGATTCAAATAATTTTCATCTTATTAGAAACTACATCACATAGTATGTTAAACATAGGATTAACTGCAACATACATTTATTTCATCAAACATATACATGAATCATATATTAATTTCTATCCAATACTAGAAATAATGACTACAATTATACCACCCAGGTAAATATACAATTAATTGTAGAGTTAAAATAATATAATTTGTTTCCAATTTAACTACACCTTATGATAACCCATATTACCACAATCTAGTGTTTTAAGCATAACTATTAAGTGTAAAAATCAAACTAGTGAAGTAGTCATAAATACATAGAAACACACATTTGTATTCAATATATATAACATCTAAAAATTCATTTTCCTAAAACATAATAAATCTAGTATAGCATTTGTCTTACATTTAGGGATTTATATGTAAGCATTCGTTAAGTTATTTAAGTAATTTTTTAAATTCAGTTAATACTCCACCCAAGGACTATAACCGCAAGAATATGCTCCTATGCTTTTAAATACACTAAAAAGTATATTCACCCTAAATTCTTGCACTCAGTAACCTATAGCTTACTCTAATGTTGTTTTTACATCACAAGCTTCTAATTCACAATCTATATTATGATAAACTATCCATACCTATCATGGTAAACATTTTGATGAGTTTTCTACCCTTTTCAAACCGTGTTAAGCATTATATAAATTTAGGGAATATATTTTAATTGTTTTTCATAAAAATGTTGTCTAAGTTATAGATTATTCCAGATATATTTAAGTTAAGAATTTTCTAGACATAGACCCATTATGAACCATAAATCTCAACCTTTTACTTTTTCATATACATTTGCCTTATTTTTTTGATTAATGTATATTCTCATTATAATATAAATAACTATATTATATTGTGTTTTTACTTTTGAAAAATTTCCTTGTTTAATAATTATTCATATAAAAATATTCCAATGCCATTTTAACTCAATTTGTAACCCGCATAAGAGTATGGTGATGCATAAAAATTATGGCATTTTTAGATTGAATAACCTATACATTTTTTTGGTTTTGCTGACTATTTTTATCTGCAACAATGCTAAATCATAACCCAATCTAATCAAAAATATGATTATCGAATCTATTTAGATATATTCATCATTTTTACAAGAATACATAGTTTTTTCTTCATTGGAATACATATGACACTTGTAGTCTATTTACAACTATAAAAAACTTCTCATCTTTTGATCAAATTTAGAGATTGATGGTTTGTCAAGGGAATAAAAACTAGAAAGTAAATGTTTTAGTCATTTTTTGCCTTGTGTTTACTTATGTTTAGTGAAATCCTAATGTAGTTTGGTCCAATCATTTCATGCACATTTTAATATTGATCCATTAGTTGAAACAACTCTCTCCTTATTATTCTTAGTTTCATTCATGATTGGTGGATAATTAATTATTTGTGATTCTATAGACCAAAAATAATGTGTGTAGTTCAATGTGAGAAAAATCCTATCAAACATGCTATCTTGGTCATTAGAGTTGATATTTCAAGCCTTTGTATATGCAATCATTTAAATTGAGTGTAGTTCAAGGACTTGAATAACGATCTAGATACCCTGCATATTAAATTGGTTGATAGACCAAATGGTTGAAGATATTTTGAGGAACACTCATATTAGAAGTGAATGGTGCCAACATTGTAGCTCAAAATCTATAACTCAGAACTAGCTACATTATCCCTACATTTGGAAACATCAATTATGTTTTGGTGCATTGGTTACATTTATTTCCTTAGTGATTTTGGGTATGTCAATTTTTGGATATCAATTCATGTGTCAAAATAAAAAGAAGTCATTAATTTAGTTTTATATGTTTGATTTTATTTATCAAGTTTATTCTATAGTGATTTTTAGATTAGGTCCACCTCTATTTAGGTTTTTTATTCTTTAGGAGTTTATCATGTGGGGATAATTTTCTTGTTTATTAATTTTGAGAGTAAATTTGTTTGTTTTTAAGGTTTTTTGAGTCTTTATTGTCATAAAAAATCAAATAATGTCTATCATCAAAATCATAGTCCTTTTTAATAATATTTTATGTCATCTTGATTCAAAATTCAAAATTTTAAAAATAAAAATAATTGCCTTACGAATGCATTTTTGAGTGACCCCGATGTCCTAAGTCAAATATTGTGGGGGGGACTTCTCCTCAACAAAATCATATAGTTGAGATTCAAATATTCATCAAATGAATAAGAAATATCCCACACTAGAGTTTTGAGGATACATGAAGGTTCGAGGTTTTTCAATGACCTCTCATTAGTCACCAATGATGGGGATACAACAATGATTTGGTAAAATTTTGTGTGGTGTGTTTTTATAGTTTCTCATATGTGTCTTCAAAATAAGAACAAAAGAATATTTCTATTTAGGATTTGTAGTTTGTGTGAAATTCCAAGCATAATTCCTTGATGTAAAAACATTTTGAAATGATAAAATCACCAATGTAAGTTAATTAATGGATCTTGAAAGGGTTTGTGGTAGAGATCTAGAAAACCACATGGGGTGAATAGTGTTTTGGCAATAGTTAAGAGAGAAGCTATTGTAGAGATCCTACGACCACCTTACTTATTTATGAAGATGACCTTCTATAAAAAATCCATTATGGTTAGGTAAAGTAAATGTGGGATGCATTCTTTCATATAATAGTGGTCGTGTGTAATAAGATTACATTAGTAGTATGCAGACCAATTAGTATGTTATGGCATGCAGTTCTATTTATGCCAATTCTTAGAGGTAGATGGCGTTCTTATTCATGTCAAGGTTTGTGGTAAACCTATAAAACCATGGGAGGATTGAGGCTCTCTTTATATAGAGGTCATTAGCCAAATAGGGCATGCTACAATGGGTGAACATACTACATATAAGAGTGTGAATATTTTTGCACCATGTAAAAACTATTAAGGGCATGTTAGGATTTGGATTTTACATATAAGTATTTATAAAGAGGTAAATATTAATAGGTTATTTAATTAGTAATTGGTTAATAAAAATATTTTTATATAATAATATTACGATATAGGTTAGAATATATATTGTCGAGATATATTATTTATGTTGTTATAAAAATATATCATAAATAGTGGTTTACATAATCATAGGATTTTGGGTGAGAGAAAATGGTGGAGGGATAATAGAAATAATATTCATATATATTTTTATTGTATCCCTAAATGATAAATTAATCAGAACACAATAAAATATTTGTGTGATTAAAAATAATTTTCTCTATACACAATTGATTTTTGTGTTCAGCTCTTTGAATTTGTAACATTTTCAAGATTTTTTTCTATTTTTAATACATTCAATTCTTTTTTTTTATTTTCTAATTTTTAATTATTTCTTTTTATCTTATTTCTTTGTCTTTTTCTTATTTTTTCTTTTCCAAGATAATTTCTAATTTTTAATATATTTTAATATAAAATGCTAAAATTCAATAATTTTATTAAATTAAATTAGAATCTAATATACTATAACAATTTTAAATAAAAATTCCAAAATTTACAAATAACCCATATTTAAATTTTCTTTTGCCAAAATTGTTCCTACCATCATTAATAACAAAATGTGCTAAATATGCAAAAAAATCCATTATGATATTTTTACCTACTCTAGAAAACCACATAAAAAGTACTCTAAGAAAGTAAGAAACACACCATAAGTAATTATTTTAATGAATTTCTACCATGTGATAACTATTTTGGTGGGTGCAGGGTTTTTACCAACTCTTTGTACATATTTTATGTCTCCATCTACATCACCCTCTCTGATGATGCTCTCCCTCCAACACACTCTAAAGGCTAAGTTCTCCTAACTCCAACTCATGACACATAGATAATTAGATCATATCACATAATAATATATAATAATAAACATGACTGAAATAATGCATTAATATATACAAAATGTAAACACATACATTAACCAACTCATAGTAAGCAATCATGTATCATCATGTATCTAATAACTATTATACTATAACATAATAGCATAAATCTCAAGCTTAGTCATAAATATAAACTAATATCATATGTGTCCATTATAAATATACATGAATATTCAAATAGTTTTCTTAGAGAGGAATTGGGATGTAACATCCTTCCCCCTAAAGCTAGTCATCATCTATGATGACTCTTATTCAAACATATGTTTCTGAAATAAAAATATTGTTCAACTAAAAATAACATAGTCTATAGTATCTAATCAAGCAAATAAGTGTGGAAATATCCTAAAGAACTCATCATAGTCTTCCCATGTAACACTATCCTTAGAGTATCGGTCCTAATATACCTTGCATTATGACATCTCTTTGTTCTGCAAATAAAGTTTGTGTGCCAATTATCCTGATTGGTTCTACTGTGACCACCCCAAGATCTAGAACTTGTAAAGCACTCCAATCTAATTAATGCATAGGATCAAATATATATTTCTCAAGATATGAAGGATGGAATAAATTATGTAAAAGAGCTAGGGATGGTGACAACAAAATCCTATACACTATAGGATTGACCATTTATAACACCTCGAATGGTCCCATAAATATTGGTGATAATTTTGTAGACTTTTTGCATTTAATCAAGCTCTTCTATGGATTTACCTAAGAAAACCTTTATCACCAACTATAAATTACCTTTATATCCTCTTTAGATATGCATAACTCTTCTATGTATCATCTTCCTTGGCCAATCTATGCTTTATTAGTCTAACTTGTTCTTCCATCTCTTACAGCATATCAAGTTTGAAGACTACCTTATCCTCTAACCAATCCCAACTAATGGTTGTCCTACACCTTCTCCCATAAAGTGCCTTAAATGGTGCCATATTCAATGATAATTTTTATGAGTTATTATATGCAAAATCAACCAATGGAAGATAATATTCCCAATTATACTATTGGTCCATGTAATACATTCAGAGAAGATCCTCAAGCACCTAATTAACTCTCTCAATTTGTCTATCAGTATCTGGGTAGTAAGCTATACTATAATTAAGTTATATACCCAAAGCTAAATTTAGATCCATCTAAAACCTATAATTCATATTTGGATCACAATCTAAAATTATCTTCTTTAGAAAACCATGCAACCTATACACTTCCTAAATGAATCTCTTCACAAGGGTAGTGCATCATCGATCAAATTGCCTAATATAAAGTGAGCCACCTTGTTTAGTTTATCAATAACTACCAATATCATATCTTCCTATTCCCTAACATCAATAAATCCCATGATGATCACCTACCATTTCCATTCTAGGATATCATGTGTATATAATAATCTAGCTGGATGCACATGTTCAGCTTTTAATCACTAACACTCTAGACAAAATGACACATTTTGTTACATATTTATTGATTCCATTATAGAAATATAGTGGTCTAAGTTTTTCCATGATCTCGGTTACACCTAGATGTACTAAATATGGGGCATTATGAAATTCCTTTAGCACTATGGTCTGTAGATTCTCTTGATCTAACACATACATCCATCCATTATAATGTAATAGAACATCACTCTCCAAATTAAATCCTTTATACCAAGGATTATGATCATTCTCTAATAATATTTTTCTAAATTGATCATAAAATTCATCTCCTAGAGAGAACTCAATCAATCAATCCTTGAAGTTACTCTTGATAGTAGTTATAGTGGTTATGTACCTTCTGTGACTCAGGGCATCAAATACTCTATTCTCCTTACCTTTGATATAATTTATATCAAAATCATTATTAAAAAAACTCAAGAAAACATCTTTGATGAGCATTCAAATTAAATTGGGTTAAAATATACTTGAGTCCCATGTTATTCATCCTGATTTCAAAAGGTTTTCCCAATAAGTAATGTCACCACACTTGAAATGAGTGAACAATCACTATAAGCTACAAATCATGAGGGGCATAATTCACCTCATATGGCTTTAGATTTTATGACTCATAAGCCACTACTACACCAACTTACATAAGGAATCCACCTAGTCCATCCCTTGATACATCTATGACCACTAAAAAATTGACCATTGGGGTTCAAAACTCTCAAAATTATTGTAGATGTAAGCCTTCTCTTTAACTCTTGGAAAGTTATTTCACACTTATCTAACCCAAAAAATATGTGATTCTTCCATTGCAAGTAAGTAATTGGATTATCTATCTTTTAAAAGTTTATAATGAACTTCTTATAATAGTCTACTAACCCCATGAAGATCTTAACCTCATGGACATTCTTGAGTGCCAACCATTCCATAATGGATCTAATCTTCCATGGATCTACTGAGATACCATTAGTAGAGATAATGTGTCCTAAATACTAGACTATTTCCTATAAAAATACATACTTGGATAACTTTCCATATAACTTATTCTTCCATAGCCATTGTAGAACCAATTCCAAATGTTGAAGGTGGTGCTCTTCATTATTTGAATAGATAATAATGTCATATAGAAAAACTTGAACAAAGTGATCAAGGTAATCTCTGAATATGCTATTCATAAGATTCATGAATGCTATTGGATCATTAGTTAGTCCAAATGGTAACACTATAAACTCATAGTCCCCATACCAAATTCTAAATATTGTTTTCAAAATGTCCTCATCCTAAATCCTCCAGTGATGGTGTCCTACTCGAAGATCAATATTAAAAAATATTATTGATCCTCCCATTTGATCAAAATATCATTTATACAAGGTAATAAATACCTATTTTTTATGGTTTCCTTATTTAACATTTTGTAATAAATGCATAATTAAAAGGTACCATCCTTATTCTTGACAAATATATATGGTGCACCCCATGGTGACACACTTGGCCTAATCAACCCCTTAGTAAATAATTAATGAAGTTAAGCCTTCAATTTAACCAAATTAGTGGTTGTTATCTTGTATGGTGCCTTATACTATGGTTCTAAATTAGGTATGATATCGATAAAAAAATCAAACTCACATCTAGGAGGCAAACCAAAGAACTCTTTTTGAAACACATCATGAAAATCTCTAAGAAATGGGTAATCTTTGAGAGATGGTTCCTTAGATTCCTCCATTTCATTTATCTTAAATATAAATTTTTATTGAACTTATCCCTAGATTGGTAAAGATACCTTAACTTATACTCCTATTTGACCACCTTCTCAAAGACCTAGTCTATGGTGGAAGGTCCATAAACATCTACCTCTCCACTGATCTAGGGCCTCGAACCCATAATAAATTTCTTGATCCTAAACTATTGATCTCCTTGATACTAAGGTATATACTTAATTAGTTTAGTGAACTAATCCCAATACTCATTCACCAACATATCACCCTACTTCACATTCTATAAATATATTATCTTTTGATCAAAATAAAGCTATGTGATCCACTGTGATAGAAATAAAGCCACAAATTGATCCCAAGTGGTAGTGGTCAAACTCAGATTCATTTATAACCTTTTTTTCACCCACCACATAACTACTTTTCCAGCCAACTAGTACGATCTCCAAACCACCTTAGTGACCTTAGATAAGTTTTAAATTTTGAAATAATTATCAATATACATCATCCATGTCTCATCTCTATCACCTAGAATAGTCTCATCAAACTTTGGTTGATTCACCTTCTTCATGTCTCAAGGCAACTCCATAGCAACATGTGCTCTAACATCTTGAGGATTTTATTGCTGAATAGGATGTTATTAAATTTCATCCTTTTTTTCCTCTTCATCATGACCATGAACCACCTAATCTATATCTATAGTCTAATCTCTAATCTCATTCATAAATATGAGAATCTAGTCCATCTTCACTGACTGCTCATCAATAAATTAACTATGATCAAATAGAGGGTTACTATCATTAGCATTCAAAGGACCCTCTCTAGAAAATCTGACTTTTATCATCTTCTTTATACCAATATAATGGTATGAAAATATCAGTAGACTCATCAGGTCCTAGAGTTTGAGCCATAGCTCTAATACCACATGTAACATCCCCACATGGATCTATCTAAAAATTCATGATTAAAAAAAAAAATACGTATAGATAAATATATTACCTCCTAAGAATCTAGTAGAGATTATATAAAGTACACATGCATGATAATAGCAACAATATAAATCATGGATCTCTAACATCATGAGAGTATGTCAAAACACAAATATAGAAAGTAATTATAATAACTCAGCCACAACTAACACAAATATAAGTCACCATTGTCAATGTGAAATAATAAATAATTATAACTCTTCATGATAATTTTCAATAACAAATAAAATATAATACATTGTACAAATGAGATACATAGCTTCCTTAGAGCATAGTTCTCAAACTTCAAGTATCTATGGCAATGTCAAGTGTCATCTTGATAAGTAGTACTACTATGGGAAGGGGGATCATCATCTGAGTGATTTTCCATACCAACCATAGACCAATAATACCCTACATTAATCCAATTAGGAAATGGTCCTCCCTTCATGAATGAGTAGATAGTGATGGTATAGAAATCTAGAGAGATAAGCAAGTACCCATGTGTTGTATGATTTCTAACTAAACTAAACATGTAGTGTATCATATAAAAATTGATCTATTACAAAATATCACACATACATTTAAACCATAATCATGAAATGATAATGTCTCACTATACATACTTTGGCCAAAACTTTAAGAATAGTAATATTAAAGTGATCTATAGATCAATCAAATTCATACACACCACTTGATCATACTACCTTCATCTATCAATGCAATTCTAGTAAGCTAATGAGTCCATCTCACTCCTTACTTTGAATTAGTAAGGCAAATTCGTCAAATACAATTCAAACACAAGATTCACATAATTTTCATCCTAATAGCAACTACATTACATAACATGATAAACATAGGAGTAACTACAACATACACTTATTCCATCAAACATATTCATAAATCTTACATTATATTCTATCCCATACTAGAAATAATGGCTACAGTTATACCACCTGAGTAAATATATAGTTAATTATAGAGTATGAATAATATAATTTTTTTAAAGTTTAACTACACCCTATGATAACCCATATTACCATAGTCTAGTGTTTTAAGCATAAAGACTAAGCATCAAAATAAAAATAGTGAAATATTCATAAATACATGAAAACACACATTTATATTTAATAGCTAGAACATCTATAGTTTCATTTTCCCAAAACATAAAAATCCAATCTAGCATTTGTTTTATATTTAGGGATTTATATGCAAGCATTCACTAGGTTATTTAAGTAATTATTTTAATTAAATTAATACTCCACCTAAGGACTATAACTGCAAGAATATGCTCCTATGATTTTAAATACACTAATAGGTATATTGACCCTAAATTCTCACATTCAGCAACATGTGATTACTCTAATGTTGTTTTTACATCACAAGCTTCTAACCCATAGTTTATATCATGATAAACTACCCATACTTATCATGGGAAACATTTTGATGAGTTGTCTACCCTTTTCAAACCTTGTTAAGGGTTATACAAATGCAGGGAAAATATTTTAATCATTTTTCATAAAAAATATTGGCTAAGTTTTAGATTAGTCCAAATATATTTAAGTTAATAATTTTATAGACATAGAATCGCTATGATCCATAAATCTCAACCTTTTAATTTTGCATATAGATTTGTCTTATTTTTTTGATTAATGTATATTCTCACTATAATATAAATAACTATATTATGTTATTTTTTAACTTTAAAACACTTTCTATGTTTTACAATTACTTAGATATAAAAAATGTTAATGCCATTTTAACTCAATTTGTAACCTGCACAAGAGTATGATGACACATAGAAATTATGGCACTCTTAGATTGAATAACATATAGATTTGTTTTGGGTTTAATCGACTACTTTTATCTACAACAATCTTAAATCATAACCCAATCTACCCAAACATATGATTATCTAATCTATTTGGATATATTCATCATTTTTACCAATATCACTTAGTGTTTATATTAAAACTTTGTATATAAACTATCATATAATTAAAGATAGGAAAACTCCAATTATACTTATAGATAAACAAATACAATATCACAAACCATTAATGATTACACAGTGTGTTTGTTAGCTTAGATTTATTATTCTTTGATATGGTATTTCCACTAACTTATTTAAAATAATTATGATTCTAAGTAGTGACTTAAATAGGGTAAATGTAGACAATAATTAATAATAAGATACATAGAGTTATACAAACAACATAACCACATCCACGGTGATGCTTTTGTTGGAGTGATCATTCAAACTCACTCATGAGTTAAGCTTTATTGAGAGTTGGTTAATTAGTTGTTATGTGTCAAATATTTACACACCTATTTTTTTTGTGCAAATATTCCATAACAACTAAAATTGGTTTCACACAAAAAATTATTTGTTATGAAAAAAAATATATTATGCCTATTTATCAGGCACTTCTTATACTTCTCCTAAACTGATGGAAGAGAGAAACTATGTAGGTTGTATTATTCTTAGAGACAATAATGGAGACTGATGCATAATTATTGTGTGTGCATAACTTTAGAGATGTTTTATGTAGTAATGGTTTATAGGAGATACCCTAAGATCTCATGAATGCATTGTGCATTCTAACATGGTATTATAATTGATCTTATCAACCATTACTCAATGGTATAGCTAAGGAATTTGTGGATTTTTATATTATCAAATTTCTAGTTAGTTTTGAGCCACCTAAGTGTTATCCATACAAGTGTTTATGCTCCGATTATTGATCATACTTATAATTTGCCTTCATTTTATTTCACATTTGGCATAGATTCCATGTGTTAAGTTTGAGTGTGATCCAGTTGAATTAAATTCAATCAGGAGCTATTTCTAAGCCATTTCAAGACCCCTATATTAGTAAATCTAATACACTATTTTTTAAAGCTCATTATATAGATTGATGAGTTGTTTGACAAAGATCATTGGATTATCCATGTGGATTACCATTATCAACTTCAACACTGACCTTCCTTGGCATCGACATTGTGTTCAAGTATTGGTTGAACTTGATCTATGATGTGGATTTGTTGACTAGGTACACCTCATTTCCATGGAATGCTATGGCCTTTTTATTCACCCACTTTTTTTTTTACATCATCAAAACCTATATTTACATTGGCTCTTGTATTTGTCACCAAGAGTGACATTTTTTTTGGGTTCATTTAGACGTTTTTTACCTTGGAGACTATAGATCTAAGATCACCTACTATCACTATGGGCGATATTATTGGTGTATGAACTCCCAACTGAGCTTTAGATATTTGATATTGATGTGGATTTACTCTCAACTTATTGTCTACCTTGGTATTGGCATGAATACTACCTTAAATGAGGAAACTATCAATTATTAATATGGTTTATGAATCAATGGTTCTCTACCAAACATCTAAACATACATAACACATTGCATCAGTTTGAATCAATACTCTACTATGCCAAACTCATTATCTAAATTCTAGTAGAGGCAATCCCTATAGATTTGCATTTAGACTTTCCTCTATTTGGTTAATACATCCAAATTAAATGCACTAAATTTTGGTTCATTTCCCATGTAATCACCACTCCATGCAAAACCTTATCCTCCACACTACATCATAACCTCCACTTGATGGTCAACTACATGACACATGGCCTGTTGTCTTTCTCCCTTGACCACATAGGTTCATTTCCACAATATATGATTTTCAAGGTTTGAATCTTATTGATTTAAGTCATTCAAACATTATTAAATTGTAAAGTTTTTTTCAAAAGGATTTATTAAAACTCATAAGGTTTATGAGTTTTAAAACTTATAATATTTAAACCTTTTATAAAGTATGGTGGGGAGCCTTTACTTTAGTGGGCAAAATTTTTTCTAGTGGAGAGGATTATATTTTAAATGGGGACATCACTCTTTGAGTTATGTGATTATTTTTAGGAGGGGACCACATTCCATTAAAAACTAGAATATTTCAAATTGTTTATTTTTTTAAATATGGGAACATCATTATTTATTTGGATATTAACCACTTATTAAAAGTGGAAAAGGCATTTATAAGCATGGCATTCTTTTTATGCCATTTGTTCTTGTGGTAAACATCATTTTCTTGGGGGTTATCAATTATTGTATTAGGGAGTTTTTATTGATGGTATTATTGTATTTTGAAGGCCATATTAATTATTGAGGCTTTTCTCATAGTTGGGATACCATTCTTTCATCCTTTTATTTAAGATGGATCATGGGATCTAGTTTTATAGGTGGTCAGACCTCATCATAGATAAAACAAAATTATTCTCACTCCTCCTTACCTTCAATTTTTAGAGGTAATTATTATTTCATATGTACCCTCTTGGCCCACATTATTGTTATTTTCATCACACTTTGCACTCATGGATGCATTATTGGTAGAGTCTGACGTCCCATTTTTTGAGTGTGTATTGTATTTTTGTGCCAATTTTGTACTCATGGATGCATTTTCATCAGATCCTGATGTCTTACATTCTTGAGTATGATTTTTTGTCACACACCACTTGTTTTAGCATAAACTCTCTTTTTATTGATGGCATCTTCTATAAATTGATCACATTCTAAGTTTTATGCATCATCTAGTGTTTTTTGTTGCATAAGATCTTTATTTGTGGTCACACTAAGAGTCATGGAGTCTTTTTCTTCATGTTTGTATGTTCCATGTTGAGAACTTACTCTTTAGTTGTTGATTATACCATCACCACCATGGCCATTTTCTTGAGAGATATTTGTTTTGTATATTTGACACTTTATTTGATAGTTGACAGTATCCTTTAAATTTGTTATGGAGCTTGATATAATTATAAATAGTAACTATTTTGGTGAATACAATGTCAAAATGTTAATGTTCAAGTAGTGTATTTAGTCTACTCATATAAACTTTTTTATGTCACTCCACCCATTCAATAGTATGTGGGGTATGGTGTAGATCTTGATTCTTCAATTATCATGTTTCTTTATAACCCTTAGTGCACTACATATTCTAGAATTAGATTGAATTTAGTTGGAGAAACATTTTTCACTATTAACACCTCTGATAGTCTCTTTTTATAAGAGTTATTCTAGTGCATTCTAGTGTTAGTTATTTTTTATGATCGAGCAGTGGATCTAGATCACTCATGAAGATTTGAGTTCCATTGAGACTTTTGAGTCCATTGAGTGCATTTGTATTTGAGGGCCTTCATTCCATCTAGTTTACCCTTTTTAATGTTATGTTTGAGTATTGAGCCATTTGGTTTCTTGGGATACCTTACAACATATGTTTTTTGATCTCTTAACTTTAATTGTTGTTACTAGTTTTTGGGCACCTTATGGTGATACATTTCATCCTTGGTCACTCTTTTTCCCAGTGTTTTGAGATCAATGTTTTTTATAGAGTTAGCCTCATATAGATTACCAATTCCTATTTAAATTGGTGGTTACAATGATTCATCATCCATGTAGTCTAGTAAGATGGATTGATTACCATAGGGACACTTTACATTTCACTATGATTTTATACATAGGTACCTAATCAGGCCTAGTTGTAAGGACCCATCAGTCTCTTTGCTTTCTCTTTTCCTACTCCCTATTTTATGCTTAAGGGAGGGTGTTAGAGTGAGCATTCACACTTACTCATGAGTTAAGCTTTATTAGGATTTGGTTAATTAGTTATTATGTGTCAAATATTTGCACACCTATTTTATGCATGAAAATATTCAATACTAACTAAAATTAGTTTCACACAAAAAATTATATGTTGTGAAAAAAAACAATTATGCCTATTTAGTAGGCACTTCATACGCTTCTCTTAGATTGGTGGAAGAGAGAAACTATGTAAGTTGTATTATTATTTGAGAAAATAATGGAGACTGATACATAATTATTGTGTGTGCATAATTTTAGAGATGTTTTCTATAGTAATGGTTTATAGGAGAGATCTTGTAGTCTCATAAAACATTGTACATTTTGACATGGTATCATATCTACTCTTAAAAACCATTACTCGATGGCATAGCTAAGGAATTTGTGGAGTTCTATATTATCAAAATTTTAATTAGTTTTGAGCCACCCAAGTGCTATCTGTACAAGTTTTTATGTCAATTTTGAGTGTGATCTAGTTGAATTGAAGTCAAGTAGGAGTTATTCCCAAGCCATTTTAAGACCCCTATATTGGTGAATATGAGACACTATTTTTGAAATCTCATTCTACAGATTGATGAGTTGTTTGACAAAGATCAGTGGATTATCCATGTGGCTTACCACTATCAACTTCAAGACTGACCTTCCTTGGCATCGACATTATGTTCAAGCATTGGTTGAACCTACTCTATGATGTATATCTATTAATTAGGTATGCCTCATTTATATGGAATGTTATGTTTTTTATTCACCTGCTATTTTTTGACATCATCAAAACCTATATTTACATTGGATTTTATATTTGGCACCAAGAGTGACATGTTTTTAGGGTTTATTCATAAATATTTTACCTTGGAAACTGTATATTTGAGCTCTCCTTCTATCACCATGGGTGATATTATTAGTTTATGAACTCCTAAGTGAACCTTTGATATTTGATATTGATGTGGATTTACTCTCAACTTATTATCTACCTCAATATTGGCATGGATACTACCTTAAATGAGGAAACTATCAGTTGTTAATATGGTTTATGGATCAATGTCTCTCTACCAATTCTCCAAAAACAAATAACACATTACATCAATTTGAATCAATACTCTACTATGCCAAAATCATCATCTAAATTTTGGTAGAGGTAATCCCTATAGATTTGCATTTAGACTTTCCTCTATTTGGCTAAATACATCCAGATTAAATGCCCCAACTTTTGGTTCATTTCCAATGTAGTCACCACTCTATGTAAAACCTTATCATCCATGCTACATCACAACCTCAATCTCATTGATTAAATACATGAACATGTCTTGTTATCTTTCTCCCTTAACTGCGTAGGCTCATTTTCATAGTCTGTGATTTTCAAGGTTTGAATCTTATTGCTTTAAGTCATTCAACCATTATTAAATTGTAAAGTTTTTGTGAAAAGGGTTTATTTAGACTCATAAGTTTTATGAGTTTTAAAACTTACAATATTTAAACCTTTTATAAATTATGGTGGGGAGACTTTACTTTAGTGGGCAAACTTTTTTCTAGTGGAGAGGATTAGATTTTAAATGGGGACATCACTCTTTGAGTGATTGTATTATTTTTAGGAGGGGACCACATTCCTTTAAAAAGTGGAATATTTCAAATTGGTTATTTTGTTAAATATGGGAACATCATTTTTATGGGATATTAACCACTTATTAAAAGTGGAAAAGGAATTTATAAGAATGGCATTCATTTTATGCCATTTTTTCTTGTGGCAAACATCATTATCTTGGGGGTTCTCAATTATTGTAGTGGGGAATTTTTTTAAGATGGTATTATTGTAATTTGACGGCCATTTTAATTATTAAGGCTTTTCTCATTATTGGGATACCATTCTTTTATCCATGTTTGTTGAAGATGAAGTATGAGGTCTAGTCTAACAGGAGGTCATACCCACTCATAGGTAAAACAAACTTATTCTCGCTTCTCCTTACCTTAAATTTTTGGAGGTAATAATTATTGCACTTGTACCCTCTTGGCCCACATTGTTGTTATTTTCATCACACTTTGCACTCATAGATGCATTATTGGTAGAGTTCGATATCCCATTTTCTGAGTGTGTATTGTAATTTTGTGCCACTTTTGTACTCATGGATGTATTTTAGGTAGATCTTAACATCCTACATTCTTGAGTATGATTTTGTGTCACACACCACTTCTTTATTTTAGGAGAAAATCTCTTGTTCTTGATGGTATCTTCTACATATTGATCACATTTTGGGTTTTATGTGTCATATGGTATTTTTTTTGTATGGGATATTTATTTGTGGTCATACTAAAAGTGATGGAGTCTTTTATTCATGTTTTTATGCTCCTTGTTAATCACTTAATCTTTATTTGTTTACTATCACATCATCACCAGGGCCATTTTCTTGAGAGATATTTGTTTTGTATCTTTGACACTTTTTTTGACAGTTGACAGTCTCCTTTAGATTTGTTTTGGAGCTTGATCTCCTTCTAAAGAGTAACTATTCTAGTGAATACAATGTTAGCATAATAATGTTTCAGTAGTAGATTTAGTCCACTCATATTACTTTTTTATGTCACTCCACCCAGTTAACAGTATGATGGGTATGGTGCAGATCATACTTTTTTAGTTGTCATGTTCCTTGCTAACCCTTGGTACACTACATCTTTTGTCAATAAATTGAATTCAGTTGGTGAACCATTTTTAAATATCAACACCTCTGATAGTCTCTTTTTGTAAGATCTATTCTGGTGTATTCTAGTGTTAGTTGTTTTTTGTGATCGAGTAGTGCATCCACACCACTCATGTAGATTAGAATTCCATTGAGACTTTCAAGACCACTAGGTACATTTGTATTTGATGGAATTCATTCCATCTAGTGCACCCTTTTCAATGTTATGTTTGAGTATTGATCAATTTTATTTCTTGGGACACCTTGCAGCATATGTTTTTTGCTCTCTCAATTTTAGCTATTGTTATTGGTTTTTAGGTACCTTATGGTGATATATTTCATCCTTGGTGACTCTTTTTCCTAGTGTTTTGAGAGTAGTGTTTTTTATAGAGTTAGCCTCATATAAAGTACCAGTTCCTATTTGACTTAGTAGTTACAGTAATTTATCATCCATGTAGTCTAGTAAGATGGATTGATTACCATAGGGACACTTTGTATTTCATTATGATTTTGTACATGGGTACCTGATCATGCCTAGTTATTAAGACCCATAAATCTCTTTTCCTTCTCTTTTCTTACTCCCTATTTTGTGCTTAAGGGAGGGTATTGGAGTGAGCATTCACACTCACTCATGAGTTAAGATTTATTAGGATTTGGTTAATTAGTTATTATGTGTTGAATATTTACACACCTATTTAATGCATGCAAATATTCCATAACAACTACAATTGGTTTCACACAAAAAATTATTTATTATGTGAAAAAAACTATTATGCCTATTTAGTAGGCACTTTTATTACTTCTCCTAGACTGGTGGAAGAGAACAACTATGTTGGTTGTATTATTCTTTGAGACAATAATGGAGACTGATGCATAATTATTCTGTGTACATAATTTTAGAGATGTTTTCTATAGTAATGGTTTACAAGAGAGATCCCATGATCTCATGAATGCATTGTGCATTCTATAAACCTTTCACATAGATAATGATCTAATAGATAAAAACTAAATATTTTATCCTTTCTTGGTAATAAATATGATGACTCACATTTCGACAAGCTAGGAATTGATTTTATAAAAAAAGAAATTGAAAAACATAATTATAAAGTTGGGAGTTAATTTATTTGATATACAATGACATCCTAAATGTCTAAATTTTTTAATTTGCATACCAATTTGGCCAAATACCCCTAGGTTGATGACTTTATAATATTAACTATATAATTATATTGTAGGTTTGTGACTGTGGCACTCAAGGTTCAAGTCTACCAAAATATGTGTATAATATATTTTTGAAACTACAACCCAATGACATCCCTTATCGGTTTATGTAGGTTTTTCAAGGCAATGAACCTCTTAAATAATTTGTTTAGATACTAAATTATTACATAATGATTCCAACATTTACATTGAACCACTAATGTTAGCATTCTATTTATATTTAAGGTGGCATATTTATCTAACTGTATGATGGAAAATCAATAGTAGTGACTTAATAATGCCCTTATGGAAATACATTCACTAATGCCTAACCATATTTAAAATTGTAACTACTTTCCTTATATAAGTCGACAATTTTTTTCACACTATATAATATTGCTACATTGGTTATAGGTCGATGCTAAACTTAAACACAAAATTTAATAGGTATATGTCATAGCTAAAGTTCATGATAAGAATCCTAAATGTTTCTATAAAGCATTGGATTATCTATCTCAAGAGTTTATTTTACCATCCTAATAAATCAATGCTTTTGTAATTTATAAAGGGAAAAGTCGTCTATTAATTTATGCAAGGATTTATTATAGTCAACTTTGGTTTATACAAATAAAAGTTTTTGCATAATTCTATTTATTTATAAAATTAATAACCAGGTTTGAAAATAAATTACTATTCACTTAGAATCATGTATTAGATAAAGGTTTCAAACAAATATTTAACTGAGTTCCTAGAACTAAAAGCATACACAAAAATCCTTCAATATTGATGTATGTTATTAAAAATACCACCTACCTATTAAATTCATTGATGCTATGCATCTATTCTCTCTATGATGCACCTTTGCTCTCCTCTATAACCTTCCTTTCCCAATGAATAAGATAATCTCTTTTTCAGACTCTTTTCCCTATGTAAAAATAGGTGAAGCTTCCTCTTTTTCAAGATTTTATTTTTGTTTTTACTATTTTTAATAAATTCAACTCTTTTTTTATATTTTCTAGTTTTTAAATATTTCTTTCTTTTTATCTTATTTCTTTATATTTTTCCTATTTTTTTCTTTTGCAAGATAATTTCCAATTTTTTAGATATTTTAAGATGGAATGCTAAAATTCCATAATTTTATTAAATTAAATTAGCATCCAATATACTATAAAAATTTTAAATGGCAATTCAAAAATTTACAAATAACCTGTATTTAAATTTTCTTTTGCCAAAATTGTTCCTACCATCATTAATAACAAAATGTGCCAAACATGCAAAAGAATCCATTAAGATATTTTTACCTACTCTATAAAATGATAAAAAACAATACTCCAAGAAATTAATAAACACACTATAACTAATTATTTTAATGCATTTCTACCATGTGTTAACTATTGTGGTGTGTGTAGGGTTTTAGCCAGCTCTTTATAGACCTTTGATGTCTCCATCTACATCACCTTCTTTGATGATGATCTCCTTCTAGAATTTTATGAGGGTTGAGTTCTTTGATGTCCACCTCATGATATTCAATTAATTAGATCATATCACATGATAATATACAATAATAAATATAACTAAAATAATACATTAATATGCCCAAAATGTAAACACATACACTAACCAAGTCACAATAATAAATCATGTATCATCATGTATCTAAGAAATATTATACTATCCTATAATATCATAAATCTCAAGCTTAGTCAGAAATGTAAACCAATATCATATGTGTTCACTTAAATATCCATAAATAGTCAAATAGTTTACTTAGCGAGGAATCAGGATGCAACACATCAAGATAGCATTGACAAGCCTAATCCTTCTATAAGTAATGTTGAAAGTCTTATAGACATAAATAATGAATAAATTATGGTAAATCTGACTAAAATGTGAATGTTAGTTTATTTTATTGATTCTATTCCAACACACATGCACTAAACTCCTCAAATATTTTGCATCATTCAAGACACTTACCTATCTCATCTCATGGAGTTGGGGAAAGAGGACCTTACAACTTTACAAGAACCACCTTCAACACCTCAACTAGACAATTCTTCATACACTATTTGTATTATTCCCCCAACATCTATAAACATAAACAACATTACCTAACCTTTCAATAGTATTTATTCAACCCAATCACAAAAAATACCTAAATCAATTATCCCACCATCTAAAGACAATCAACCTATTTGTCCTCACACTAACCCAACTAGATATTACCAACACAAGTTTGATTTCACTTCCAACCCTCCTTCATAAGAACTTTTACAACATTATGCACCTTTATCTAGTAATCTCCCCATGGGTTATGATGAATGGGACCCCATTGTATAACTTTCTCATCTCTCATCTCCAATACATTTCCTAGAACTAATACAAACTTCCCCCCATAATATCAATTATCTGATGCAATTATTATTTTAAATGAGCATCCCTTGTCCTCAACTAGTAGGACACAAAGCTACCTTGTCTAGGTTTGAGGATAGCATAATTGAACAATGTGAAGAGATGTCCATACATGTTAATGAAATAATGGATAATTCTCTTTCCCTTAAGTTTACTATCACTTCCATGATTCCATATGAGATTCTAATTCATGCAAATGATCCTCACCTATTTATTAGCATCTAAATCAGTGATATCTAAGTTAATTTTGCTTTGATTGATGAGGGTTAAATTACTTGCATCGCCTCTATTGATTTCATTAAAACTCGTGGATATTCTAAGTGCAATCTCAAGTCCACACATAACACATGTCAATGTTATGATAGAATGAAAATTCCTCCTTTAGGTTGAGTGTGGTTTCCAATTACCATCCCTCTTGTCATTTTCCAATTCAAAGTTGTGATATTTAACTTTTCTCTCTCTTATGACATCTTTCTTGGTAGACCTTAGACTCATCACACAAGGGATGCCACCTTATACACATGCCAATGCATTAAATTCCCCCATAATGGTGTTATTTAAAATATTTAAAGAGACACAAACCCTTGGAATTGTGAATAATTCCAAGAATGCGGTATCTTTAAAAAGTCCTACCCTTGAGCCCTTGCCTAGTATCCCATTTAGAGAATCTCAATGTTTCAATTATCTTGTCAATTTTACCCAAGGTTATAATGGTCACCCAAAACTCATTGGGAATATACAACCTAACCTCCTCAATTCTAATGATGATGATATAGATGGGATAAGCCTCAAGATATTGTTTTTTTATCTATCCCCTCATATCATCACCTAGCTTCCTCCATCTTTACAACCTTGATCCCATTAACCTCCTATCGATGATATACCTATGGTTTTAACCAATACTAGACATTCTATTCATCATGAGACTTCCAACGACAAGATGATACCTACCTATACCATTGACCTGCATAAACTTGATTATATTGATGGTTATACTTTAGATGATCCATTTTTAGGATGACTTTTTCAAGATAGATATTCCAATATTCTTCAATAACTTTATTTCAATCTTTTCATTCATCTTATCATATTATTTCTTTCCTAGTGCCTAATTCTAGTATTATTTATATATTTCATAGGATAGATATGGAATGATCATATGGTACACCTCTAATTTTATAAGAACCTCTTAGAAGCATGCTCATCGATCATGACATGACTAGTCCTTACCATTTTAGTAGATACTAGGATCCTTCTAGTTTGTTTCCCCTATAAATGTTAGCTACCACTCTTAGTCCTTTTTCACGTCCTACTTCATCCTTAGTTGAGACTAGTTTGGTTCCTACTCCCACTCTACCTTCAATGAAGCCTCATCTTATTTTTAATCCTACTTTACCTTTAAATGAGCCTATCCTAATTTATACATTAGACCTACCTTCCTTTGGAAATGGCATCCTTCCTTTGTCATAGCTTGATTCCATGCTTACCCATTAGGATGATCAACCCTATTGTAATATCCATAAAATTTTTAGTCATTAGACTAGAGACTATCAGCTATATCAGCCATCTTTAACTTTTCCTTCTACTTATTCCCTTAGTAATCCCCCAAAGTCTACTAGCAAGCATATCTATTACTTCCATGGGACAAATAATCACTCTTATAAACATTTATAAAATATTTAATAATATATTGATACATTGCATCCCACCCTTGCTCAACCTAAGGATAAGGCCATACCTCCTCCCAAGTTGTTACCTGAACATATCCATAAATATTGGGAGGTATATTGTCTTTGGCACTAGTGTTATACCCACCATACTGATCATTTCTACATTCTCCACCAACACCTTCATGATCACCTTTTTATGATTCTGGCACCTAGTATTCCTCTTCCAATAGGTTACCCGCATAATAAGTCTCCTCCTTCACATGTGGATTTTCTCCCACTTGTGGCTCCTTCCCCACCCATAGATCCTTATCCATTGATGGTGCCAATTTCTTGTCTTGTAGACACCATTCTTATTCATCCATTTATTCCTCTCCTTGAGTATTTTATGCATGAGATCCATCATGAGCATGATCCTTCATCAACACCTACATTTTCTATCAAAGAGATTCAAAGAGAGGTATTTTCACAACTTTTCATGTAGATTGATAAGACTCTGGTTGCTATTAGGGCACATTTTCATACAGACATTTTAGATGTCATGGATAATATTTATGGACAAACTTATCAATTTTTGTGAACATGACATGGTATTCCTTCACTTTTTTATTTATTATTATTTTGGATTAGACTTGTGATCCACTTTTATATAATTGATATCATTTGAATATGTGTTAAATTTGGTTTCACCTATCTTCTTCACATGGACATTTACATTATGCATTATGTGTTGTATATGGTTTCATTTACTTTCATATTTTCTTATGGCTTCTTTTCATTGTTTCCATGATTGCATGTTTATATTTATGAGTTCATTTCTTTCATACATGTATTTTTATTTTCTAATGATTATTTTCTACCTATCTCATTAACTCAGATAATTATTATTGTGATTTGGTTATAAAAACCTTGATCCCCTTAGTAATATTTCCTCACCATGTGATTAGTTACCAAAAAATACATCTCATTATACTCATATTTTACTGATCTACTTGGGATATCCATTTATACCTTTATATTATTTCATATACTAAGCATACACATGATTATAACTTGAGATCACATATTGGTTCATAGGTAAGCCCAAGTGTTTAGTCAGACATATCTTTGGATACTCAACTTCCTTTAACTAAAGTCTAAATCTCATTCATGTGTATAAATATTATCACTCATGTTGGTTATTCCAAATTATGGAGAAAGAATCATAAAATCCATAAAAATTAAAATCCAAATCATTTAAACAAAATGCAATGATACGAAAGGAAAAATACAAATTTCAAAAGTCTAATCACACTAAAAGACATGATTTATTACATATTTATTTTTTATAATCATAGCTCAAACTCCATAGTGGGACTCATGATAGAGTCAAGGTCCATTGAGGTGTGGTAGGTTAGTATATTAGGAAAGGGGAATAAAAAATCTTTTAGTGCTACCTACTTTCTCACAAAAGTACCCAATCTTTGCACTATATTGATGGCTATGTAAGAGGTCCCGAGGAACAAGAAACATGTTGTGGGAAGGTAGGTCCATTTTTATTAATTTATATAACTAACATGAGTTGATATTATTATCTCACATATTTTCCTGTACATCTTTGCATTTATTGTGAGTAGGTATCCTTTGTATTTTCATGGTCACTAGATTGTTAGTGTCTCTCTTGTGTACCTAGTTTGCCTCATGTTTCCTAAGGTATTCTCATAGATGCCTATGTCATAATTTTTAAATTGACTCTTTCATTTCCAACATTCCTGATATTTCACCTTGAGAAATATTATTTTCTTAACTAGTCATTTCCCTTAGGATTTCTATTTATGATTTTTAATGTAAGACAGTGGATAAGACCAGGCCCTACTCACAAATTATTATGTTATAAACATATTTTTAAAATCATCCCCATATTTGTTTTCACCTATTTGGTTTTATCTTTGTGAGTTTTAGTGTAAAACCATGGATAAGACTAGGCCCTCCTCACAAAATATTCCAATACCCAGTTCCTACTATAACCAAGTCATAATGAAATTACATACATCAAATTTGAGATAAGTAGTTATAAACTATGAGTTACATGTCATTGACATACTTCCTAGCATGATTTAATATGTATTATGATTTAAAAGTATTTTAATTTTATCTTCTTATTTTTTGATTGTGTGTATGCTTAAAACCATTTTATCAAAATTTTCATACTTCTCAGCTTCAATAAGTGTGATTAATTTAATTTAATTTTACATTTTTATCTTTCTTTTTATACTTCCCAACGTGATCCAGTATGATTGATTGATTTAATTATTTTGTTGTTATACCATTTATTTTTCATGTGTCTTACTTTTTATTACAACTTTTTCATACTTCGCAACATGATATAGTGTGATTTTTATTTGTTTTAATTTGGTCCAAATCTTTTACATGTTTTATAAACATTTGTCTCTTTTTACCATTTTTGATTTATTATATTTTGGTTTTGCATATTTCCCATCATAATATAGTTTGTATTACATTTATTTTTGATTATTTATATTTTTCCAAATCATTTTTGTCTTTTTCTTTGTAACCATTCATGTGTATCACATAATGCTAGAAAAGAAAACATACATCACATATATATATATATATATATATATATACACACACACATATACATATATATATATATATATATATGTATGTATGTATATATATATATATATGTATGTATGTGTATATATATATAAATGTGCTAGAAAGGAAATATATCCATGCATCCACATCCAAATCCAAGTACAACTCATGAGATCAATACAAATGTCAAAATAAATAAATAAATAAATATATATATATATATATATCATGTGTTTTATACATTATAAAATAAAAAATATGATATCTCCAGCTCTAAGACTATGCTTCATCATATCTATCTTATGGCGTAGCCCTACTACCCATTGATGCCTACGACTATCCCCTCTAACTAGTACACTATAGAGACACAATCTAGTATTTTAATCTAACAACCTATCGCTATAAATTGGCCACCTAGGAATGTACCTCTCCTAGTTGGATGGTGGTCACCATGTATACAACTCTTTCATATTCTAGGGCCTACCAATCCTATGACTCTTCTACTCCAACCCCTATTGGTGGATATATCCCATCACCATATTACTGTAGCTACCTCATGACCTCTCCCATAATTCTAAATCATCACACTTGGGATGGGGTAGATGAAACCTAAAGAACATACATAGTACTAGGTTTATATGGTGCTAACACCCCATCCAAAATGTCATGGTGTGAATTCATAGCTAGGGCTCTCCATCTTATCTCCTCTATCACCAGATCTAAAAAATCAAAACTATATAGACATTAGATTGCACACACACACACACACACACACACACACACACACACACACACACACACACACACACACACACACACACACACACACACACACACACACACACAAATCTCAAATCATCAATATACCATAATCAAAATAGAACTAGTGTTATATATTAAAAACCTAAATAAAAATTTGAAACATTTCTCACTAGTGATGGTGTTATTGATCATGGTATCCCCATCTGCTCTCTATTTGAGCACCTCTTCTATTTACTACCACCATATAAATACAAATACAAGAGTCACCACTCAATTTGACCATGATCCTATCCTTAGGGGTGCCTCTATGGACTAATTATGTCATAGAGTGGTTATTGCATCCCTTTATGCAACAAGTAACACCTATGTCTCCTTATGTCAATGGTGCATCCATCTCTGATGATGATAAAGTGGTTGTCTTTGCCTCTTTTAGGGTGACTTATATGCTTTTGAATCCACATCCATCACATCTCCTTTGGTTGGATATATTACCTCCTATTTTCATGCTTGACTAGCCCATAGTTTAACACACTAAGGCTTGATCATTGGTATCTCTGTAGGTACCCCTCTAATTCCCTTCATCTTGAATCTCTAGCATTTCATTCCTAATAATCAAGAAATACTAGAGGATCCACTAGATGGGGAAGTCCTCACTATCCTAGTAAGTGCACCACTTGTTGTGACTCTACCTAGGAAGTGTAGTGTCATGTGATCCACACATGTGAAAACCCTTTTATAATAGTAAACCAACTAGGCCATAAGGTAGCTATGTGAGTGTAAGGATGCCACATGATATGACCTTATTCTATGGTTTGTATGGATGGCACATGGGGCATGGCCTACACTACATGGTCTTGCCTCCATCATAAGACCTAAGGCAACCTATCATTGAATATATAGGGCAATTAAGATTATTGATACATAGGGAACCTCTCATATATTGACACATTAAGAAAAATCATTAGTCTTATGGTCTTCTACCCTTTTGAACACATTCCATGCATGTCATGCATGAGCTAGACCTAGATGATATACCCAAAATTGTAAAGTGATCCCTGATCTAATATGGACTAACACAAGGCTATTACATACAAACATCACTCCTTTTGTCATAAGTCCTATCACTACCTTATGGATGTCTAGAATGGCTAAAATGTAAACATTAAACAATTTCACCCTCAACCTAGGGTGGATCCTATCCAAGTAAGTAGCATAGTAGGCTAATGCTCATCTCTCATACACAGACTCTAGTGTATCAATAATCACTAGTGTTATACCTATCATAAGTCCAAGTAATGTGTGAAAATCCTTTAGAGTGATCTCACCTCAATGGTGTCCCCATACACCTCCCATCACAAAGTGTTGGTCAACCATTCCCTATTCCTAGGAACATGGCAATGAGATCAACACTCAAAGGGATTTGTCTCATTTCTATAATTCTACCAAAGCCCAAAGAGACCAATAAAGTTCTATCCATGTTAATAAAATGATCCAATAGATTTGGTAGACATGATGCATCTACTAAGTACCAATATCTCAAGTGTCTTTGAAAAATATCAAATAAAAAAGGATGTATTGGATCTCTATGTCATAATATTAAAAAAAATTATCCAAAATTCATAAATCAACTACTTCATTAGTTGATTTGATTTAGTTTCTTATGTTTTCTTATTTTTATACACAATTGACCCATTTGATACTAAATCAGACATGTTATAGTCCTATTAAACACCATCAACCCATTTGATACTAAATCAACCTTTTTATTTTATACTATATCATCTTTTTTGATACTAAATTGACCCTTTCCTAGATTTATCATACTACATCAGCCCTCTAGTACATAATTATCCCTCTTTAGAAAATTGTATTGACCATTTATTACCAACTACATTAGTTAGAAGGTATAAATTCATCTATCCTCTCATTTTAAACTATATTGGCCTACTGATATGTAGTTAGCCACCTTTAACAATACTATGTTATCCTACTACTATGTAGTTGTCCCCTTATTCTATTCTTGCCTTACAAACTGAGTCGACCAAGTCGACTCTATTCTTTCCCTACAACAATTTTTTGATCTTTTACCATAAATGCCTTAGGAATTTATTGGTCTAACTTTTTCTTACCCAATACCTTGTTATGCCCCTAGTCCATTTAAAACTTTCCTAGGGTTAGTTTTGATGCATATAATTTTCCTACCAATCAATTTTATATATTTAACTCAATTTCAAATAAAATTGCTTAAAAAATTGAAATTCATGTTTACTTGTGTTACACTCTCTATAGCTACCAGGCATCCTCCCCATCATGGCTATCATCTCCTCACCATAGTTGCTCTCTAATCTTGAACTAGGTCTCTCAGAGATCTATTTTCTCAAAATATTAAAAATAAAAATATGAATTATTTTCACCTTATTTGTATTTACCATTCAAAATTATTTACCTGTCAAATATTTACCACCAGATTCTATTTTTCTCATATCTTTATTTCTATTAGATATTTTTATGAACTACAAGATTTTTTCAAATCTTGATGTTATAGATAATATTTTCACATATTACATGTATATTTAGGAAAAAAATTGATTTTCACTCTTTTTCTACTAATTTATATATGTTCGACTAATGTTCCCTACATTAAACATCTTCACTCCATTTATTCTCTACAATACTAAGGTAAGTAAAGGTATGTGTTTTTTAATTTTGTCCTTTAATTTATATTATTAACTTCTTAATATAATCTATTCGACTTTAAAATTGTGTGTTGTTATGTTCTTTTACCAAAGCACCTGCTTCTATTGCACTTACATGGCATGTGATTAACTTTGAGTGTGGCATATGTATAAACATAATATTTTCAAACTTTATCAATTAATAATTATTTATCTCTTGTAATAACCTATCAAGTCTCAATATATCTAAGTGCATGCCTTAAATGGTGCATTGAGAAAGGAATGGGTAGACTATTGGTGCTTCACATGATTATTTTTCCCTATAATACCACTTACTATTACACAACCTTCTACCATGTACTTACCTAAGCCTTGACTCCTCCCTTTCACACTCCAAGAATTTCACCACCTTTCTAAGCTTAAAATCTTTTTTTATAGTTTACATTACACTTTCATCCTAGGTTGATCCTATATTTAAATTTTTATAAGAATGTTTTAGGGCAAGGTAAACTCTGGTTGACCTAGACTGGGACCTAACTTATTTTTATCAATTAATGATAAAAATTCAATTGGTCTAACCCTATTGGATAAACTTTAAAAAAAATTTAGGGTTAGTTTTAGCTATAAATACACATCCATTTCTATCCTTTATAAGGAAAATAAGAATAATAATAAAATATTGTGCATCTACTTATCCACCATTCTACTTGAGGAGCATAGCTTAGGGTTTTAATAATTTATTTAGATATATGGATATTGTGTTATGCAGAAGTATTTTGGATGAATAGAGAATTTTTGTAGCCTAGAGCTGACTTATCTTTATTATCCTTACATACCACAATAACCTCTTATGAATCACCTTGGCCAAGGGAGATATTGGGGCTCGATGGCTTCATCTTCAAAGGTAAGTATTCCTAACTTTGTTCCTCCTTTGTAAGAGTAGATATAATTTGCATTGTTAATTATCTTCCATACATTAGGGTTTTACCTATACATAGATTAATTAAGATTATTCTATTCATATTTAATTTTAATGTTCATTACCCCCACTTTGAGCCATAAGCTTTGGTGAGCATTAGATTAGACTTTAATTTACTTGTCATTTCACTTATGAATATGAAAACATGGGACCTATCTAGGGTTATTATATAGTGTTTCTTGAGTAGAGTCTTTGAAACCCTCTCTAGTGATGTTATTATGGGAAGAGATCCCTTGGTTAGGTCTATCAGATCCATCTTAGTTATGACCATAAATATATAATGTATCAACAATGAGAAGTGTAAGTAGGATTTATCTTCTCTGAGCTAGGATTAATTAATAGATTAGTTTCATTCCCCTTTGTATACACATCAAACCTCACTAATTTAGAGTGTGAGTTGACTTGGTTCACTCACACTCTCTAGGTTATAAGTATGATTGGGTTACAAGGTTTAGCAAATCTCAACTTTTAGGTGGAAACTCATCTTTTCTCCTATGTTAGGGGCATGTGTCCTCTAATATCTCTCTCAACCTATTTAAATCAATGAGCTTTATAAATTTATATTTTTACTAATCTCAATTTTAAAGATTCATAATGATACATATTTCAAATTAAATTGTCAAAAGGCAAGATAGTTGCATCGATACACAAGTGTACTCCTAAACCTTGGTATATTTCAATTTTAGATTATATGTATTAATTATATACTATAATATGCTCTCTTTTTCTAATTCAGTCACTAGTAAGCCATGCAAGTTAGAATCAAGTAAAGATAAGGTGCATTATACACACCCAAGAAATCATTTATTTTACTTTAAACTAGTAATTTTATTACTAGATTAAAGGGTGGAAAATGTACACACTATATATAAATTATAGAACACCTCAATTTTGTACATGTAGAAAATACATATCATGGATTTATCTTATGCTTATAGACCTTTTTTGATTCCAAAATGCTCACGTAAAATATCTCTTTGTACCTAGACTCTTATATATTAGTCAAACATATGTTATTCTAATGACTCAAACCTTTTATATTGTCTATAATGTTATAAACGTGCTTATCTACCATTTTTACAATTTTTAGACCTACACCTATTTTCTAACTAGCCATACTTGCATATTAGTCAGATGCATACATTTACACGAGTGTCTAGTACCCTAAAGTCATCTAATTTTCAAATGAAAGATATTTCTATGATTGGCCTAAGTGATTTAATGTGATATATTCTCCAGAGGGATTGGTATAAATATAATATTAACCCTCATTCATTCCTCACCTCATACAAATCTATAAAAGACCAATGTAACTTACCAAAAATAATTCTATAAAAAATTAAATTAAGAAAAGATACCCTATTTTATCTTATTTACAAATTAGTCCTAGGGATAACACATCTAAATTTTGAATTAATGAAGGAGAAGCCTATGAGCTATATCTTCCAAGTTACAAGCTAGGTTATTTTTGTATTTGTTATCACACATTACATGATTCACACAAAATACAACATGTAGGGGAGAATTACATAATTATGATCCCCTATTTATAGTATTGGCTATGTAGGTATCACTCATTGACATAGGGGTTTTTGGGAAAGCTTGACACTATGTGACTATTAACCCATTTTCCCCCACAACCAATATGAATATTAAGAACTAAGGTTTTAAAATTTGATAAGGAGGGATAGTCCATGACCTAAATCTAAATACATTAGAATAAAGGCAACACAAAACCCTAAATCATATAGGTGGTCATTTATAATTTTAATAGGTATTTCATACTAGACATTTATGTATAAGTTAGATAATAGTGTTGATGTAACCATCTTAAGTCAACACAAGTGTCTATAATTAAAGAGGTCAAAGTTTTAGAATCAAACATCTATTCTAGAATCCAAATCAAGTCCACTTCTTACTTGTTCTAGATCCATATCTCTATTAGCATCAGAACCAACTAAACTATATTATTTTCATTATTATTTCAATCTATAACATAACTATATTTTTTTACCTTTAACATAATAAATTTAGTATATGTTTATCTAAGTTTTGTAATAATTGGCCTACTTTAGATATTATATACCATACTCATGCCTAGGTTATCTCTACCCATTTAACCCTAAATTATCAACATATATATTTTATAGTTAGACTTCTAGAGCCTCACTATCTCCACCTCTTAGACACTACTATTATGCAAGATCCTCCTAAGTAGGGTCTTGTTGTGGTAGTGGTGGTGGGACTATCTGTTACTTCCCTACTACATCCTATCATCTTACTCCCCTAATTGCCTACATGGGAGGTTCCTATTCCACTCATATATTAATTGGTTTGGTTATGGGCACCCCTCTCACAATAGGGTGCCATGCCAATCATCCCAATATCACTAATCTCACCTCCTAATGCCCTTATAGATGACCTTAAGGATGGGAAGGTTTCATGCATAGGGCATATAAAACTACTAGGCACGTTATTTATAGGGTGTACCTCATCTTGTGAAATTGTATCTTGAACCTAAGTAGCCCTAGTAGATACTGCAAGATAGGTCCCCTCATCATCCCATTGCCCAACTATGTATTGATAGGGTATGCTAGTCAAGTCAACCATTGTCAAATTACCCATTTCTCAAGGAAAAGCATATAAGGGAACCATGCCCATCCATATAATAGACCTAATATCCATAGGTTCTCCAATCATCACTCTCCTTTGTTAAGGGATAATCCACTCATAAATATAGCTCATGATAACCATCATGTGGTTGATCAAGAGCACCCCTAGATGAGCCACATGGTAACATACTTATAGGTCTAGACCAATATCTATTGGCTCTAGGATTAATGTGATCCTCTCTTCTCAAAACATTTTATAATTGGTGACCAAATGAATAAAAAGTTATTAGTACCCTTGTTTTCCACTATCTAGGTGTTAAAGATACCAATATTGGCCTTTCAGAATTTGGTTATCACTTATCCCTAAACCTAAGAAAGCCTCACACTACACTTAATACTCACATGAGGTGCATAAACATATCCAAAATGCTATACCCAAATTTGAGCCTCATGATTTTGATAGATAACTCAAACAGATACTAACTAACCCATCATGAGAATACCTATAATCTAATAAATATCAATGAGAGTGATCATCCACTCTCTTAAGGCATGGGGGAGAAAATTTTTATTATAATTAAAATCCCAATAGATCAAAATGTCACAAAGTAATCATCTATAAATTAGAATGATCCTTGCTTGTGTAATCTATAGAATCCTAATATGATCAAGGATGGCTAGCTAATCATCCATCAAAAGTGTCAAGACTTAAGGGAAACACTCTTGTTCAGATGCTTTGATCCACTATATGTAAGGTCCATGCAATATATGAAATACCCTAAGTAATTTAAATACCAACTCCACTATATGTAAGTTTTGGAGTCTAGTTTTAGCAAGTAAAACTACCCATGTTTCAAGTTATGATTATGAAACCACCATAGGCATTACATAATTACCCTAGGTAATTGCATAACCATCCTCGATAGTGGTTACAAAATCACCCCTATAAACAATAGTAGTTGTATAAGTGTCATGGTAGTTATGTAACCATGAACTTATAAATGTTGATAGTTACATCCTTAAATGAGGGTTTTATCTGCTAGATGCATGCCATCCAAATCCCCCTAAACCCTAAGAATATATTGAGAATGAAAAAAATATACATTTTCATAATCTATCCTTCCCCATGAATATTTTAAAACTATTTTTAAAAAATTGATTGAATTTATAGAAAGATTTGATCAAAAATTATAAGAATAAGGAAAAGGGTAAAGGGACACAAATCTTACCTAATCCCACCCTGTATCTCTTCCTATTGGTAGATTCTCCATCCTCTCATCATCCTCTTCTTGTTGACTAATTTATCACTTAAAATGGTCATAGGCAATCCAAATCTCAAGAAATCTCATAAGTAATTGGCACAAATGAATTAGTTTTTGGCAAATTTTTAAAATATATTAGGCCCAACTTAGCTATTTTAGTTTTAAAACTTTACAATTCTAGCATATTTTCATGTTTTATGCATATTTTAAAATTTAAAAATCATATTATTGTTAAATTATATTACTCGAATTTTAAAATTAATGTTATAATGGATTTTTTTGTCTTTCATAACAAATTTATGGTTTTGCAGGTTCTTTACACTTGACATTGGATTCAGTCCCTCGATAGGATAAATTAGGAAGTATGATCTTTACCATAGATATAATATGTATTCTTATCCATAATTTTGTTACATATTATGTTTTTTCAATTTATCATCACATTAAAATTGAGTCTTGTCTTTATTTTCAAGTTACATAGTTTCAAATAATTTCACTTGGCCACCAAGGTATGTAAGGCAAGTATTACTAACTTCCTATTTCAATTCCATACACCACTACTCAAGACTTCACCCTTGTCATTCCATGACAAGGTATCCTCCTAATGGGGCAATATGGATGCACCTAATTTTTACATAGTGTGATATTATTGACATGACAAGGCTGATGATGATGTAGTTACCTCCTAATAATGCTCAAACAAGAACTCTCTAACACTTTATCCTTTGTTGATTCCATTTCTCTTAGTTCTTCACAAATCCCCTTTTTATGTCCCTTATAGGTTACGTTAACACTCCAAAATACACCCTAGGAGGAGTTTATTTAGTCCTACCTCTAAGTTTTTGGCAACATGGGATTAGCCCAAAGGCTATGGGTGACCTATGGATGGGCTAAACCTCTAGCCTATGGGGATAGCTCCCTTGGTGCATTTATTATGGCTAAAATACTAAACCTAATAAAATTTTGAGGTGAAAAAGGATAGATAAACATGAAGTAAACCTATCCTAATGAGGTGATACACAAATATAACTAGGTCCTCCACTTGCTTACCATGCACTTATAGAATGAATCAATGCTGATCAGACCACTCAATTTCAATTAGAGCTACCCTCACATTAGTATTTCAAGACATAGGTGATAAGAGATGCATGAAATAGGATATACTATCCAAATGTGAACTAAATCAACACTAATGACATATATTCATATCTAATTCACCACATAACCTGCCCTGACACTTCATGTGACCTGTAAAGAGTTTTTATGCCTGTAAAGAGGTAAGAGTGAGATGAAAAATGAAAGGGAGTCAAAATGATACCACTATCACTCATGCAACATCACAAGTATGTGCTAGTAAAAATCATAAATAAGTATGAATCAACTTATAAATCATTCAAAAGGAAAAAAATAAGTGTTTAGTGAGGCAGGGCTTTGCCATACTCCACAAAGGACTACCTTCTAAGCCAAAAGATGTAGCTTTTATAGAGTAAGAGAGAGGAAAAGAGAAGAGGTATATTGGATATGTTCAAGGACACTCTTAAATAATTATAATATAGTTAAAATAAGGAAATAATATTTTAAATACTATTAGTAACTCTCTAATGTGCATCACTCCATCTATTATGGTTCCCAAGAGAGTGGCATAAAAGAGACCTCACTATACTTAGATGACTTAGTGGCTCATTAACTCCATTTTAAACTATATTATTTATTTTTTAGGATGAAAAATGGTCTTCTTGGTCAACATTATCTCCTTTATGGCAGTTAAAAGGTATAAATGTGGTGGAAATAGTCCTCTATAGAGAATTTAGCAACCCATCCTTCTCCTTTCATGTTGACTAGTCTTAGAAACAACCTTATATTCCATTAATTTAATGAGAAGTGTGTATGATTGAATTTTTGTATCAATTAAATTGGTTTCATGACCCTAAAATTACTCTCCTAATATCCCCTCATTCCAACTTACATATCTTTTTGTTGACCAAGTAGGACCACTTAGCTAATTAGGCCTAGTGGCTTAGTGTTAGGTGCTTGGTGGCCATGAAAAATTGAATAAAACATTTATAATAGGTAAATAAGAATTAATTATATATAAATACACATTTAATATCATTATATGTGTTTTCCTAATGGTATACACCTATAACCTTGCCCATATAGGTGATTATGTCACCTTTTGCTAGCTTTTCTAGATTATATATTTGGTATAGACCTATAAGAGTATTTACAAGAAATATTATGAGTTATTGGTGATATATAAACATGTAATATGCCTCAATATACCATATTCCATGATTTTAAACTCTTCATCTTTCTTAGAACCTTATTTCCACCTTAAAACCTTGCAAAAGTATAGTTTTTGATAAATTCATACAACATTTTATATAACTAATGGCATGAATGTGACCCCCTTAGATTGAAATATGATTTTTATGTGTTTTTAGGACCCATTAAAGGCATTTTAGTTTACTTTCTCTCCCCTTTTCTCCATCAGGTCTCTAAAACTAGTTTTGGTAGGTTGAGAGTGTTATGAACTCTTAATGATTGTTCATAGCCCTGAAGGCTTGAACTATAAAACAAATTACAATAACATTGAGCATACAACCTTCCTCAACCTTACATGGATGATGAGATCACCATGGATATGATCCATATATATCTGACATGGAAAAAGTGCCTCTTGGGTTGAAAAACTTGCATTTTGGGGGTCAATGGAAAGAAACATGTTATAGAAGAGTAAAACACATTTGGTTTGGCCTCTAGTGCTTCCTAGGGTTAAGAGACAACCCTCAAAATATTTTTTCATTATTTTTATTCCCTATTCACTCCTCTAAGAGTCTACATAACTCCCATTCCTCTATTTAGGGTTCTTGAGTCATTGTCCTAGTCTAACCCTACGAGTCTAATTCATGGTATTTGTCTAACTTTTATGAGTTAAGAACCTATTAACATATCTTATGAAATTTATATCTCCCCATTTTTAATTTTTACAACCTTTATAAACCCACCAAGAATTCATTCATCTCTAATTTTTAGTCACAAGCGTGTTTAGGCCTATTTAGGCCTAATAAGCCTAACTAGGCCATTAGGCTCATTTTAATCTCAAATGACTAAATAATTTCAATGAAAAAACCTAAGAAAATATAGGAGAGAATTAAAATACCCTATTTTTAATCTCATTCCTGATTCTAATTTAGGGTTCAATTATTCCTCTCTACTCTATCTACCTACTTATTTGGGCTTAATAAGCCTAAGCAGGCTATAGGGCTCTATTTTGTCTTCAAATGACCAAGATACTTAATGATTGTTAAGAATTGTTAGGAAAAAAATAAAATACAATTTTTTTTTCACATTTTAATTCATATTTATTAAGAATTCAAACATTTCTTTAACCATTATTGGGCACTTTACCTGCAAGTGCTCTTAGTCATACCTAGGCCATGAGTATGAGTTTCTCTTTTTTGTTAGCACTTGAGAATATTTTGGATATCATACAAGATTAATATGAAATTAAATCTATTAATATGTCATAATAAACTCTTCCAACCTTAATATCCTCATATTATAGTCGCAAGCATGTACAAACTATTTTTGGGCCTAATAGGCCTAATTAGGCCATTGGGCCTTTTCTTGTCTTCAAATGATTGAGATAATTAAATGGAAAACCATTAAATATTTATAAAACCAATGAGACCATATTTTAATATCTAAACTTCACCTCCTTTCTGGTATCTCACACCTTCATCATCTTATCAGGATCCCACACATCTCCTCTTTACTCTGCCTATCTATTTTCTTGTAGGTGTTCTGCATGATTTCATTGAATGTCCTTGGAATAAAATATTATAAAACCAACTTACTTGAAACCTTTAATATCCATTAAATTTTTTTTGAGATGTGATATTGTTTTATATGGCTATTTGGATTGAGTCTCAGCCATGGATAGAGAAGGTAAGAATGATCATACCTTAAATAGGCCTAGTCAAACCTTCTTCATCACTTAACACTCCTAACTTTATATTCACCCTCTCCACCCCTTATTTAACCAAATATGTGACAATATATATAAATAATACATATATTTGAGTTATTATTTGGACGATGAGAGAGGTGAGGTTCCTCATATAGGTTCTCTAAGGTTTTTGGATGTCCTTGAATGCCTTTTGAGTTGGACTCCAATCATGTTGAAGAAACCCCTTATTGTGGATATGAGGACTACAATCCTAGACCCCTTTATCAATATTTTATATATTTAGAGGGTTTATTTAATTCACCCTCTAAATTTCATATTAAAAATCATAGTAGATCTCAACTATAGGTGTTTAGGACTATGTTTCAACTTGAGAGAGAGAAGGTGAGATTAGTTAAGACCTTGAATAGGTCCCTATAGACCCTCTTCATAACTTAACATTCCCATAATGGATATTTATATTATATCCCTACCTCCTTCCTTGTTATTATAAATAATTATTATAATATCTATCAATAATCCATGGTTGTAGATGTTTAAAATAAACTATGAGCTTTGAAGTAGGATTTCCAATATAGGGTATGTGAACCTTGAAATGTTATTAACCTCTTTAAAAAGTGATCTTGGACCTTCCATATCACCTAAATGATCTCAAAATTATCATAGGGTATATGCAACCTATTTTTCCCCTCACATGGATAAGATAATGAAATATCTCACCATACTTTGCAAAACCTTAGGAACATTGTGTTGAAAACCCTTCAATACATCTGCAGACTTGTTAATTTGAATTAGACCATTTGAATACATATGGAATTGTGAGTAATGACCATTTTTTGGCTTTTAAAATTAATTAAATCATTTAATATCCATGTTTTATAGCCTCAATGGTTTTTTTAAGGGTTTTGAGATTTCATTAAGACTTTGTAACTATTGGAGACCCCGAAGTCTCAAAAACCCTATTATTGTCAACCTATAGATTGATATAAATAAGGTTTATTATATATTTATAGATCAAAAATGTGATGTGGGCCTTGAGGGTGGTGTATAATGTTTTCAAAAATCCTTATAAACTCTCAAACCTTCCATTTCTCTACCATCATGCTTAGAAAAAGAGAAAATGAATTAAATTAGTACATTTCTTGGATGGAGACAACACAGTGAGTGATTCACTTTGTTAGTGATTTTTCACAAAATATGGAGAGGAAATATAATAAAAAATTACCCAATATGGAATCTAACTAAGGTACCCTCCTCTACCCAAAATTCTATACCTTCATATTCTCTGTCTTGTTTGTACCATTCACAAACTTGAAGGGCTCTACAAAGCCATTGAATAACTTGATGGAGGGAGGTTGTATTTTGGATTGTTTTAAATTAAAAATCCATAAAAATAATTTATTTTTTTTGGGAGACATAAAAAAATCTATACACATGCTTGAACAATATCTTTCTCTGACACACCTATATGAACTAGATGAAAACCCTCTCTTTCTGCCATAGAAACTACCTAATCTACTTGAATACTAATTGAGATGGTATGTTAGGTGAATATAAATATTTTAAAATATTTATATGGTCTTTAAGTGATTTTACATCTCCCTTTTATTCCATACACTTGTCCTTTTCTCATAAAACCTTTTTTTTAATGTTACAAGTGACCAACAAATAAGTTAAAGTAAGATGCAATGTTTGAAATGACTATGGACACCTCATTTATTGTGTTTGTATAGACCATGGTGTCATTATATGATATTTAAATACATTATGTGATGAAACTTGACAATCTAAACCTCTTGACACTCTTTGATCAACTTGGAACATTAGTAAAAGGGGGACTATAGAAGATAAGGCCAAAACTATATTTACCTTAATATTGTCAAAACAACCTTAAACCATGATAAAAATGGTTACATGACCACTTTTAAGATCATATAAAATCCAATATTAACATGAACAAGGATAAGGTAATCACGGTAATCCAAGCTTCCACTATAGGGGGTTGACATTTTGACCTAGAGGGTGATAATTAGTCAACAAAATTGGTGACTCCCAGGGGTTGACCAACCTATTGGTCAAGAGAACTATCTATATAATGAGAACATGACCTGAAAAGAATATTTTATTGAACTAATAAGTAGACCAATACCTTATGAAACCCTCTAGTACTATAAAAATACCACACATAAGGATACCAAAAGGAAATAACACCCTATACACCTAAGAAAGCAACAAGACAAGACATTATGTTGAGAGCACTTATTGGAAACCAAGAAAATAAGAATACAACTATCTATGTATAATTTACCTAAACAACCCTTTCGTCTCCTAGGTTAAAGGGGAAACTTATTGAATCATTAACTCCATGGGATGAAAAATGGCATGTGGTAAGTATCTCCATAGACCTTGGCCTCATAGTCTTCCTTTTCTCCTTCAATGTCACTCTCCTCATCATGCCCTCAAGTGAGGTGATAGATATAAACCACTCTCCAATGAAGATATAATCTTCTTGTGTTTCAACATTCACCTAAAAATATTGTCTAACCTTTGAACGGTAGGAGTTCCCCAAGGTAGTTACTTCTTGGTTGATGGGGTTAAGAACCTCAATCTTTATCTCTATTGGATTTTAAAGGATAATCTTATGTTCATCTTGGAAGGTACCATCTTCACCATGATTTTATGGACTTTGAAACTAAACCTCTTGAATTCGATCCTTGTACTCCTCCTTAATAACTTTGCCTTGATTTTCTTGGGGTATTTTTTGCCAAGATCTTCAAGATAGTTGACCATGTTCAAGTAAGACTACCTCATGTGATTAGGACTTTGGATCTACTCTTGAAACTCAATAGGGATATATTCCATAATGTTCTCACTAGGACCCTTGTTGAGATATTCACCATGTATATTGGCCAAGTTGAAAATGTTAGCATTATATTATGGAGGTGGAGATATGTCATCTATACTTAATCAAAAAATTTCTAAGTCTACCCAAAAGGTAATCTCTTCATGATTATTCAAAAAGACCTAAATCTCACTTCCACTCTTATCATCTCCTTGTGGGTAAGCATGCTACTCAAATGCTTCTAAATCCCCCATAGGGTCATGATAAGGTTGATGTTCTACTGCAACTTGATCCTCCTCATCACTTAAAGTGATTTTGTCTTCAATAATAGATTTATGAGGGATGTCTTTATGATTTTATTATAGAGGAGAAGTTTCTTCTATTTATTCCATCTCAAATTCATTCCATTATGTTTGTTCTACATAATCAACCTCCCTTGTATGCTCAAACTCTGATCTATTGGGATAAATAGGAGTACCGATAGTGATATCCTCATCATAGGTGCTTAGAGTGTCATCTTAAGGATGTTCTTAGAATCCACTTACAACTAAAATATAGGATCTTGAAATACTATCACCTTATCAATATCCTCTACCAAAGTCCTTCTTATGTCTACATACTCCAATTAGACCTTCAATACAACTCACTTTTCTTCAAACTTATGTGCATCTTCATACTCATGGATGACTTTAGTATGAAGGGCTGATGGAAAAATTAAAAAACTTGAAATATTCCTTTAGATAATCTCAATACACTCATTTTCATTCATGTGCTCCTCATCTGATCTCAAAATGAAAGGCCCTCCCTCAAACAAAGACATGATGGGAGGGTAGGAATGGCTAGTTGGTGGAGTAGGAAAATACGGTTCCATGAGTTTTTCTTGAGAGTGTTTGGGGGTGAAGGGGAAATATTCCAACTTGGAATATTTTTGGGATTTACATTCATAACTTCCATCTCTCCTTGCATTCTTAGGCATTCATGGACAACTTTGGATTAAGGAGGAGATGAGGGGTCTTGAAAGCTTGGAAATTTCCTTGTCATGACTTATAAAAAATTCCTCTCTTCCTGGTTTGGGTTTGGCATGGAAGTAGTAGTTCAAGGATATTGACATAAGGAAGCAAGGGATGAAAAATCATAAGATTGGTTGCATGGAGATTGTTTCTATTTCAAGGCTAATATCTCATTGAAAATAATTTGATTCATACTCTTCAACTCTTCCAACTCATTAGAAAAATTATGTGTATCTTGGAAGGGTGGTTTGGGAGGGAAGGACAAATAGTAATCTTGGTATGGAGGTTGATCATGGAATTAATATGGTTCACAGGGAGGGTAACAAGTTCCATGAGGCTATTTATGTGTGTGAATGGGTTTCCAAGGGGGTTGAAAGGGGGCACCATAGGGCTAGTCTAAGATATCATACTATTGTTAGGGTTAAATATAAGGTTGATGGGTCTCATATCAAGGCTAGTATAGGTCATGATAAAGATGATAGGGAGGTGTAAAGTAGGAATTTATTTTACATTTAGCCAATAAATAACATGAGATAACTAAAAACAAGGTGAACTATCAACAACCAGGTATTCTTACCCTTATGATGAATTTTAACATGAGATTTTGACTATAAATCTACCACTTGAGTGCTTAAGCTTCTTAAGATAACCAAAGTGATATAAGTAAAGGCTCCACTTGACTTGAATATTCATCCCACTAGGCATGTGAGAACTTTTGATACTTAAAACTGTGCCCTAGGAGGAGGTTATTCAAGCTTACCTTCAAGTTTGGGGTAACATGGGATTATCCCAAAGGTTGTGGGTGATTTATGGATGGGATAAACCTCTAGTTTATGGGGATAGCTCTCTTGGTGAATCCATTATGGCTCAAATCCTAATCCTACCAAATTTTTGGAGTGAAAAGGGATAAATAAACATGAAATAAACCTAACCTAATGAGGTGATTTAGTAATATAAATAGGTCTTAAACTTACATAAAATGCACTTATAAAATGAATCAGTGCTGATCAGACCACTCAACTTTAATTAAAGATCCCCTCACATTAGTATTTCAACATAGATGTACTAGGAGAAACATGAACTAGGATAAATAGTTTGAAGGTGAAATAAATCAACAATAATGGCATGTATTTATATTTTATTCATCACATAACCTACCATGACACTTCATGTGATATGTAAAGAGTTATTATGCCTATAAAGAGGTAAAAATGAGAGGACAAATGAAAGGTAGTCATAATGTTACCACTATCACTCATGTACCATCACAAGTATACACTGAGAACAAACATAAATAAGTATGAATCATCTTATCATTCATTCAAAAGGTATAAAATAAGTGTTTAGTGAGGTAAGGATTTGCCATACTCCACTAAGGATTACCTTATAAGCCAATAGATGCAACTTTTTAGAGTAACAGAGAGGAAAAGAGAAATACATTGGAGATGGTCAAGGACACTTGTCACTCATTATGAGGTAGTTAAAATAAGGAAATAAGAGTGGAAATAGTCTCAGTAACTCTCCAACATGTATCACTTCATCCATCATGGTCCCCAATAGAGTGGCATAGAAGAGACCTCATTGCACTTAGATGCCTTAGTAGCTCATTAAATCCCTTTAAAACTATATTATTGATTGATTAGGGATTAAAAGTGGAATTATTGGTCAATATTATCTCTTTGATGGTAGTTAAAAGGCATAAATGTGGTGGAAATAGGCCTCCATAGAGCATTTAGCAGCCCACCCTTCTCTTTGCATGTTGACTAGGCTTGGAAACTACCTTATATTCCACTAAGGATATGAAAAGTGTGTCTAATTACCTTTATGTATTAATTAAAATTGTTTAATGACCCTAAAATTTCTCTCCTAACATCCCCTCATGCCAACTTACATCTCTTATAATTGACCAAGTAGGACCACTTAACTAATTAGGCCTTGGGGCTTAGTGTTAAGTTCTTGGTGGCCATGAAAACTTTAATATAACCTTTAAAATAGTTAAATAAGAATGATTTATATTTTAGTTAATATTTTATATATTAATATGTGATTTCCTAATGGTATACACTTGTAACCTTGGCCATCTAGGTGACTAGGTCACTTTTAACTATCTTTTCTAGATTGCGTGTTTAGTGCATACCTATAGGAGTATTTACACTAGTAATGATGAGTTTTTGGTGATCCAAAAAGGTGTAATATGCCTCAAACCACCCTATTCCATTATTTTCAACTCTTCATCTTATTTATAATCCTATTTCCACCCTAAAACCTACAAAATTATAACTTTTGACAAATACATACAACATTTCATATAAATAATGGTAGAGATGGGACCTCGTCAGAGTGAACTATGAGTTTCAAGTTTTTTTAGGACCCATTCAAGGAATTTAAGTGTACTTTCTTCCATATTTTATTCATTGGGTCTCTAATACTATTTTTGGTAGATTGAGAGTGTCATGAACTCTTAATGATTATTCATAGCCCTGAGGGATTAAACCATAAAACAAATGAGAATATAATTTAGTATACAACCCCACTCAACCTTACCTAGCTACTGATATCACCATGCATCTGCTATATATATATATATATATATATATATATATATATATATATATATATCTGTGTGTGTGATGTGGAGAAAGTGCCTTTTGGGTTGAAAAACATGCATTTTGAGGGGTTGATGGAGAGAAAGAGGTTAGAGAAGAGTAAAACAGATTGGGTTTGGCCTCCAATGTTTCCTATGGGTTTTTGACAACCATCCTAACATGTTTTCATGGTTTTTATTCCTTGTTAACTCCTTCAAGATTATTCAAACCTCCCATTCCTTTGTCTAGGGTTTTTGAGTCATTATGCTAGTTTGAACCTAGGGGTCAAATTCCTAGTGTTTCTATAACTATTATGAGTTTAGAACCTATTTTTACACATTATGACATTTATATCTCACTTTTTATGATTTTTCCAACCTTCAGACACCCCCAAGCATTCATCCATGTCTAATTTTTAGTCATAGGCCCATTTAGGTCTAATAGGCCTAATTAGGTCATTAGACTCTTTTCTATCTCAAATGAATAAATAATCTCAATGAAAAAACCTAAGAAAATGTAGGAAAATTTTTAGATACCCCATTTTTAATCTCATACCTCATTCCCATGTAGGGTTAAATGTTTGTTCTCTACTTTGCCTGTCTACCTGTTTAGGCCTAATAGGCCTAATTAGGCCATTAGGCTCTCTTCTATCTTCAAAGCACCAAGATACATAATGAATGTTCAGAAATATTAGGAAATAAATAATGAGACTTGTTTTCACATTTTAATTCACCTTTATGTATGATTCAAACATTTATTTAACCCCTCTTGGGAACTCTACTTGCAAGTGTTCTCACTCCTACTTAGGCTATGAGTATGAGTTTCTCTTTTGTTAGCACTTGAGATTATTTTGAATAGCATAAAATATGCATGTGACCTTAAATGTATGCATAGGTCCTCTAAAAATATTCTAACCTTATACTATTTCCTCTAAACATGTAAATATCCTTAGATTACATTCACAAGCCTGTACACACTAGTTTTAGGCCTAATAGGCCTTATCAGGCCATTGTTCCTTTTCTTATATTAAAAAGACTGGGATAATTCAATGGAAACATAGTGAATATTTAGAAAACTATTGATACCCTGTTTTCATCTCTAAACTTCACCTCTTTACTAGTCTCTCATACCCTCACCATCTTAGCAAGCTCCCATGCATCTCCTCTTCACTTTGCCTACCTAATTTTTTATAAATTTTCTACATACTTTGACTGATTATCTTTGGAATGAAATCTTATAAAACTAAATAAAATGATACCTACAATAATACCTAACACTTTTTAGAGATGTGATCTTGTTGTATATGGTTGTTTGGACTGAGTCTTGGCCATGGCTGGAGAAGGTAAGAATGATTTAACCTAGAATAGGCCTAGTTAGACCTTATTCATCACTTAACACTCTTAACTTTGTCTTCACACTATCTACCCTTACCTTTAATATAAATTTTCCAATCTCCATAAAGTATCCATGGATGTAAGTTATGATTTAGACTATGAGTGAGGTGATGTTCCTCATGCAAGTGCTTTGAGATTTTTTAATTTCCTTAACTACCTTTTGAGTTGGACTCAAATCATGTTGAAGAAACCCCTTCTTATGGATATGAAGAATACAATCCTAGACCACTTTTTCCATATTTTCTATATTGAGAGGGTTATTTGGTTTCAAAATCCACATTTCATAGTCAAAATCATAGTGGATCCCAGCTGCAAGTGTCCATGACTATGTTTTAACTTGAGAGAGAAAGCGAGAGTAGTCAATACCTTGAATACATCCCTATAAACACTCTTCATCACTTAACATTCCCCCAATGGATATTTATAATCTATCCCTACCTCTATCCTTATTAGTATACCTAATTTTTCTAATCTCCATAAAAAAGCCATGGGCATAGATGTTTAAAATTGATTATGAGATTTGAATTGGGATTTCTAATATAGGGTTTATGAACCTTGAAATGTTATTAACCTCTTGATAAAGTTATCTTGGCCATTCCATAACAACTCAATGCTCTGAAACTTATCATAGGGTCTACATACACTATTTTACCCCTCACATGGGAAAGCTCATGAAATATCTCACCATATTTTGTAAAACCTTGGGACCATTATGTTGAAAACCCTCAGTAGATCTATAGACTTATTGATTTCACTTAGACCATTGATTTCATGTGGAACTATGATTAATAACCATTTTTTGGGTTTTGAGATTCATTCCATCACTAAATATCCATGTTGTATAACTTTAAGGGGTTTTTGAAGAGTTTTGAGACTCCACTAAGACTTTGTAACTATTGGAGACCCTGAAGTCTCAAGAACCCTACTATTGTCAACCTATAGATTGATATAAATAAGGTTTATTATATCTTGATGGATCAATTTTGTGAGGTGGGAATTGATAATGGTGTTTTATGTTATGAATAATCCCAATAATCTCTCTAACCTTCCATTTATCTATCATCATGCTCAGAAAATGAATCAAACTAGTACCCTATTTGGATGGAGACAAAATAGTGAGTGCCTCACATTATTAGTGATTATTCGTAAAGGAGGGAGAGCCAATAAGATAAAAAATTACAAGATATTGAATCTAAAAAAGGTCCCCTCATCTAAAAAAAAATTCATACCTTCATCTTCTCTTTCCCATCCATACCATTCACAAACCTAAAGGGCTCTAAAAATCTACCAAAGAGCTCAATGAAGGAAGGAGGTTGGATTTTGGCCTATTTTGAATTCAAATTACTTCTAAAGCATGTATTTTGGCCTATGATACATAAAGGAATCTATATACATTATTGTACAAGATCTTGATCTGACACACCTGTATGTATAACCTGAAAACACTCTCTTTCTACCATAAAAATTGCCTAATCTACCTGAACATTGATTGAAATGGTATGCCAGGTACCTATAAATATTTTGAAATGTTTATATGGGCTTGAAGTGATTGTTTATATTTTTTTCCATTGTACACTTGTATTTTTCTCATGAAACCTTGTTTTAGATGTTACAAGTTACCCAAAAATAAGTCAAAGTAAGATGCAACATTTGAAATGACTATAACTACCTCATTTATTATGTTTATATAGACCATGGGGTCATAATATGATCTGAAATACATTAGATGACCCAATTTAACCATCTAAATCTCTTGATACTCTTTGATCAACTTGTAATATTGGTAAAAGGGGGATTAGACAAGATAAGGTCAAAACTATATTTACCTAAATATTTTCAAAATAAATTTAAACCATGCTAAAGAGGATTACATGACCACTTTGAAGAACATATAAAAGAAAATATAACCATCATAAAGGCTAAGGTACTCATGGTAAACTAATATTCCACTATATAGGGTTGATATTTTGACATAGAGGGTCAAAATTAGTCAACAAGTTCCCTTAATGTATTTTCAAACCTTTGAAGTGATAGAACTACCCTATGAGGTTAAAAAATATCCACCTTGTTGATGTGTTTTTTATGGTATTTTAAAAAAAATGTGTGGTAATTTCATCATAATAGGGTTGTTTTCTATTAAAATAAGAGTGGTTTTATAATATGTAGTGATAGTTTTAACCCCATAAGTGCTAGTTACATAACTGTCCTTACATAAAGGGGTCGTTCCATCACCATCATTTTGTCTTCCAAATTAACTTCCATGATTAATTATTTGACTAATTTTTCATGGTTATTATCATTCTTCTCAGTTTATCCACCCTAATTTTCCCTCTAATTAGACCTATCTCACTCAATCTTATATTTTTAATTATTTTGAGTTCCTCTCAAGTTTAACTACCAGTCTAACTTAGTTAAAATCCTTCATGAAAGCTCCATTAATCTTCTACAAGTAAGCCAATTTTAGCTTAATATTTTTGAATACTTTATATCCATAGCCTACTATAATTACTTTGGATATTCTATCTTATTACTTTCGTGTTCTACTATGTAATTCTGGATAAAGTGAGCCATTATTCTTATAACTTGATCTTTGTAAGTGGTGTCTTAAATCAAATACAATTAGATATTCATTATTTGGAGTTGTGTCTTCTCTTCTTCTCCTATTTTTGATAGTCATTTATTCATTCTCCTTGTTAAATATTTCCTCAAATCTTTGTTTTGGTAAAGGAGTTAACATACTAAGGACCACAATGTAACAAATTTATTGCCTTCAACTGGTCTACGTTAGGATCATGTTGGAGATTATTAGCTTAGATTTGTTCATTTTATTTTTGTAGATTATATTATATTAGTATTAATTATTATATTATCTTAAATATTTATTTTTACAAAAAGACAAATTTGATATGAGATAGTACTCCTTTCCTTTTCTTGTCTTTGCTAAAAAAGTAGTAGATGGAATCTTTATTTTGCATCTCTATCAGTAGATTTAATCTCATTAGCATAAAATATTGAAATAAAAATTTATTAAGATTTTAGGAACTATTTCACAAACTTTTAAACCAACATAGAAGTTAATTTTTTAAGATTCAAAATGAACTTTATTTCTCTCAAAATAATCAACTAGCAAGCAACAAAACACTAGATAAACTCTAGGTAAACAAGATGATTTTAGATTTATTATTTTATAATTATTTTAGATTAATTTAAATTTTTTTATTATTCATATCATTAATTTTTTTATAATTTATGTCTCTTGATTCTTTTTAAATAAATCATCATAAACTTGCATGCAATAACTAGGAAAGTTAGAAAACTAGTTTAGTTTGTTAGTTTGCAAGAAAACTATAAAAACATTAGATTGTTATTGTTCTAGGATAGATTAATTATTAATTTTTTTTATAAATTTATAAAAAATAATTTATATTCAACACATCTCCACATTCAAATAAAAAAAAACTACAAAACATCCTCACCTAAATTGTGTTTAGACAAAGATAGGAAAAACCAAGATCTTACATGATAAAGTAGATTCCTCTCTCCTTGCATGTGTTGGGGAATTAACCTTATTTGGGTCCTTCCTATATTTTTTGTTAGTATTAAATATTATCTAGGATAATTTATTTATCCTAAGTTTCCTTTATGTATGTAAATTTTTTATTTATGTGAATTATAAATTCACATAAATCTAGATTTGATGAGGTGTCAGTCACCTCTTTGTTCTCCTTTAGGTTTTGGAAGTTAATATTACAAGTAAATCCATCCCATACTTGAAACACATTTTCCTAAACTCTTTAAGGGAATATGCCATGAGTGGCACACATAAAGGAGGCTTGTAAGGTAATCATAGGATTCATTGTAACTTTCATTATTTTCTTCTTGCTCTAAAAAAGAGTCTTCCTCTCCTCATTTCCTCATTAGAAACTTGAATCTTTTTCTCTTCTTCTAGAATTAATCTTTCTTTTAAAGTTGTAATGGTTGAGATTTTTGGTGACAAACCTTATTATAAGATCACATGGGTTTTTTTCCAATGCATTAGGTTTTCCACTTTAAAAATATTTAGCTCAACATTGTGGCTTGATTTATTCAAGGTGATGTTATTATTTTACATTCATTTACTCATTTAAAAAAAATAAATAAATCTATCTTTGGAAATATATATATTATGGTGTCAGAGCCATGATTTGGTTAGTGTTTATATCTTTTGAACATGTACAAATTTGAAGATGAAATAGGAGCATTTTTCATTCAACTTTTAGATTTTTTTCTATTTACAATTATCTAGTCAACTTTAATGTTTGTGAGCTTAATCATTGGTTAGAAAATATTTTTTTGGCCTCTTGATAATCTCATCTTGCAGGTAGTTCATAAATATTTTTTTGAGTCTTTTTGAAAAATTATAGTGATTTTTACTTAAAAACCTATTTAAGGATGACGCCATATATTTTTATTGGCATTTTTTTAATAAAAAAATTATGCATTTTATTTAACTATCATATAAGAATATGTTTTTCAAATTTTAGAAAAAATCAAATCATAATTTTTAAAAATCACCAAAAATGTCCCTACAAGTTTAAAAAAATGTGGTTAAAGAATTCTATTTTTTAAAAACTTAAGTGGCTTCTTTTTTTTTCTTTTGCATTTTACGACAAGTGAGTTTTTTTTTCAAATGAAAAAGAATATTTTATATTTTAAATCACAATCCTTAGTTCCCTCTTTCCCACATGGCAAACATCTTTCAAATTGAAGAGTTTTTAATTTTTTTTAATTATAAATTAAAAATCATATAATTCAAAAGAGGTGAATATTTTATCCAATAATTTTTTTTCCTTCCCATGTGGAATTCAATTTTTTTATTATGTGCATTCAAAAAAAAAATCAATCTTCTTTTTTGGTTTAAAGATTTAATCAACCAAAAGTATATATTTTATATATGCAAATCAAAAAGGTTTTTATTGGTGAATTTTTTTTAGCATAATATCTCATTTTCCATTTATAAAGCCTTTCACTTAAACTTTGGAACTTCAATTTTTTTTTACAACTTTTTTCTATGCAATAAAATTTAAAAAAATTAAGTTTCATTTATTTAATAAATAAAATATTTATTTCAAAAGCAATTAGGTTTTTTGGTGTGGACATATATTAAAAAGTTAATTAATCTAAGCTTTTATTTTAAGATAAATAATTTTAAATCTTATATAGATCAATTTATGTTTCTTTTCATTGATTTTATTTCAATGCCACCGATATTTGTGTCTTTTACTCTATTGGCTCTTAAATTGGCTATGTTTTCAGTTTTTAAGAACACTGTGCCAAAAATATCTCAAAAAAAGTGAATAAATTTGTTTTATTAAACATATAATTGCATGTCAAAATGACACTCTAAATTCTTTACAATCCTCTTTTATTGAGAAAATACAAACTATGAAATACTCTATTAATGTTTCAAATGCCAAATTTGTGTCTTTTACTAATATTTATAGCTCTAATGATGATTAATCTCATTATGAATCAAAACAAACTCAAACTCATGTGCACACTCTTTATATCAACATGACTTAAAAATCATGAACATTATGGGCTACTTGGGTGGTGGACTTGGTAAGTGCACAACTAATATAATCAAACCTATTTTACCTCCTAATGCAAATTATAAAGGTCTTGGTTTTGATGAATCTACTGCTTCTAATATAAATTTGAAATATTATTTTCCTCCACATAGGACTTTTAATGTAGTTTCTTTTTATTATACTGCTTCTAATACTCATGATTTGGTTAAATTTGTTAAACCTTATATGTATTGTAGAAAACACATGCATCTTATATCTAAATGTTGGAAATTACACCCATGTAAATATTATGGTAAATCTATGTATGACACTTTTCATTGTTATAAAATAACTAAATCTTCTACAAATAAGGGTGAAAGTATTTAAATTCCTAAAAAAATTAAATGTTCTAGAGACTTTAATATGTCTTCTTGTGATAATTATTCTAGTGCTTCACATAGAATAATTTTTGTAAGTGATATGTCTTCTATGTCTCCATTTTGATTAACAAAATATATTTTTACATTCCTTAATTTTTATTTCATAGGATAAATTCTTTGATTATGTTGATTGACTTATTTTCATGCAATTTTATGTACTTTATGATAGAAGCTGACTTTACGTCATTTACCCTTTTTTATTCATCTAATTTTATTACATTATGTATGTAGATTATATTTTTGACATATTGGTTACTTAAATTGAAATATTGGTGTTAGCTTACTTATTTTTAGGTTTATGGATTATTAATCTTTATTGATGGTCTTTATTCTATTTTGGATTGACCACATTGTTCAAAGAGGATTATTGAAGCTTCTTCATAATCACACTTTCTTCCTTACAACTTTTGACAACATCGTCTCTTATTTTTTCTCTAAACTTTTATTTTTTCTCTTAAAATAAGTTCATATTAAGAGGGATTAGTATGTTATTTTGAATCCTTATTTGTTTGTAAAATGTTTTATTCATTTTTTAAACCCCAAATTAAGTTTAATGGGGAGTGTTGGAGAATTAACCTTATTGGACCCTTCTTATAGTTTTATTACTATTACCTTTTATTTAGGATTATTTATTTATATTAAATTTTCTTTATGTGTGTTGAATTTTTATTTATGTGAATTATAAATTCACATAAATCTAGATTCTATGAGGTTTCATTCACCTCTTTGTTCCCCTTTAGGTTTTGGAATTTACTCTTACAAGTAATTCTTTCCTCCACTTATCACACACTTCTTTACACTCTCTAATAGAATATGCCACAAATGACACACACAAATGAAGATTTTAAGGTAATCATGAGATTAATTACAACTCCCATTATTTTATTCTTAATTTATAAAAGAGCCTTCCTCTCTTCATTTTCTCACTAGAAACTTAAAGGTTTTCTTTTATTCTTAAATTTGTCTTGCTTCTAAAGTTATAATTATGGAGATTTTTGGTGACAAATCTTCTTTAAAGATCACATAGATTTTTCTCAGATGCATTCAATTCCCCACTTTAAAAATATTTTTCTCAATATTGTGGCTTGATATCTTCAAGGTGATGTTATTATTTTATATTTATTTAATAATTTATCTCCACATTTAAATTAATCTTTGAAAATATTTATAATAGCATACATTATCAAATTATTAGAAAAAGAATAAAATGAAGTTTTGATTCCATTTAATTTAATTTATTTCATTTTTACTTTCAAAATTTAAATTTTAGCAAGCAATAATTTTTAAAAAATAGACCAAAAAAACAAAAAACAACAAAAACATTTTCAAAAGCCTTGTCCAATAATACAATCCAAAAAAAATATATCTTCTGACAACACAAAAAGTCTTTGCAAAATCTATCCAGACAAGCTCATACACTTAGAATTTCCTAATACCTCTTTGATGACACTCCTTGAAACTATTGGTCTTGTTAGAGAAGGTCTTTCCCCTAGGGTTAAAACACCTAGTCCCACAGTTAACATAAAATTTGATATCAATACTGAGTTTAAGGGAGAGTTATTCAATTTTAACTCAATCCCCAACCTCATTGTTGATTATATCCATGCCTTATAATAATAAGAAAAAATTCTTGGTCTATTATTCATCATCCACCCCCAGAATAAGGGCTTCCATTATAATGTTATGTAAATCTAATTTTCTAGTCCCTTTTCCTTATTCTCTTTGGGTCTATCCTCATCTTATATCATTCACATTTATGAATGAAATTGACTGGGCATAGCCAAATTAATAGATTTGATATCATTATGCAAGTCATTTATTCTAATTTCATGCATTTACATAGTCATATAATCAACCAAAATATTCACCTCCTTATGATCTGGGAGACTAAATGGCCTTGGAGTTATATTTTTACATAACTTTATTCTCTTAATGAGCACTTTGACACTATAGAGGTATTTTGGTTTCATTATGATAACCCATTGCCACCACCCATTTTAAATCCCATTACACTTAATAACTAACCCAATAAATTACCCATCCATTACATTGGTTACATCATCTTGAACTTGGGGTGTGAAGTGGATGGTTTAGCATATGTTATTCACATGTACACAAGCTCACCTTAATGATAATTGTATTCCTTCTCCTCTCCAAGATGTCAATGTGAATATTATTCATCAACATATTATGCATAAAAAATGATTCAACTTCTTAAAAATTAACTTTTAGCTCCATTTATTATATCTATATATATTGAAAAAAAATTCCAACTATTAAATGTCATGGGACTAAGGATTCAACTATTTTACTCAAATATTTGGGTAATATTTATAATGAATGGGTTCAAAATAATAACTTCACTACTACTAAAATCATTATCAAAACATTTATGAGAGATGATTTAAAATGGTATTACCAACTCCTTCAACATTCCATTTTACACTTAGAAGATTTAGCTGATGCTCTAGTTAAGAAATTTCAACATACAGATCTTCCCAAAAAAAACCTTATCCATTTCATCAATGATAAGAAATTACTTAACAAATACACTCATACTTTTATCAAAAAATGTAAATTATTATCTCATAAATTAAATAATAACATGAATGATGATAATCTATTCAAACTCTTCATCACTACCCTTAAACCTTATTTTCAATACAAGGTTCACATTTTCTCTCCCCAATTTTTTCTTAAGAATCAATTTGAACCTTCTCATAATATCATAAAGGCTTATTTACAAAATTTAACTAATGAAATAACCATTACCAATTAAAAATCTAATCCTCCTCAAACTAAAAGAGGATCAAATCAATAATATATTCAAACTCATACTACTAATGTGTATGCAAAGGGAAATGTAACTGATCTATAAGTCAATCCTAACTTGGAGAAGATATATCCTATATACACTTCCAATTTTTGATACATTATGTATTTAGATTAATGATCAATATGGATCTAATATAACTAACCAAGGGATATTTTACCATTATAATATCACTAGAGAGGGTTCCAAATCCTCCAGTAAAAAAAATATTATGCAATAACCCTAACTAGGTCCTATGTTTTCATATTCACTAAACTAATAACAAATAAATTAAAATCAAATATAGTTCTCACCAAATATTATGACACAAAATGGGGTTATTAAACATAAAATTAAACATGCATAAGATAATTCTATTTAATATATGTATAAGTAATAACCTAATTCATGGAGAGCGAAATATATTAAAAATCCATTACTTATGAAACTTCTATCTACTAAAGAGAGGAGTAAAGTTAGAGATAATTATCTCAAAGATGAAAACATAAAGACTCAATATATACCTTGACCAAAGGTACTTTTCAAAAATTTATTTTAGTTTGTAAGGATCACTTAGAAAGGCCAAACATCCAAGACTTTTACATAAGACAAGATCCTTATCCAAGTATAAACCCTAAGCTAAGACTTATCAAATAGAATGGTAGAAAATAATATTGTAAATAAGTTCAAATTAATGATTAAATCTTGTTGTCTCTCTAGGAATAACAAAATGAATGTGTTTATATAGCTAAATCTAATCTTATTTCTTTCTGAAAGTTTAGCTAATAGAGTCATCTCAATCGACTCTATATCGTTATTGATAATAAAAAATTAGGTCCTATTTTATATCATCTAAGGGTAAACCTATACCCTAAATGAGTTTTTTCAATTAAAGTACAAGATTGATGGGGTGGATTATGTATCATAAACCATCAAAAAGGATTTTATGCTAGGGAAAGGTTAATGAAGGTGGAAAATTACTAGAGGATGGTGTAAAAAAGGAGGCAAAGATTAGGGGAATGTTTTTTTAATAAATGGTTGGATTGATAACAAGTGATAATATGGAGAAAATAATATTGTGAAGCACCAATGGTCTACCCACCCCTTTCTCAGTGTACCCCTTAAGGCATGCACTTAGAGAAATTGAGACTCGATGTATTCTTACAAAATAGAAAGTATCAGTAATTGATAAAGTTTGAAAATATTATGTGTATTCACATGCCCCAATTGAAACATATCATATGTCACTTAGGTGTAATAGGGGATGGTGCTTCAAGAAATAACATAGAAACATACAATGCTAAAGCTAAAAAATGTAGTACTTTAAAGCATAAAATACTGAGATTAAATGACTAATATGAAAATAACTAAGAAATAAAAGTAATGTATATATACCTTGAATTACCTTTATCACTATATGGTTTTCTATTATGTTTGTATTTTTTATCATGGAGGGCATAGAGAATAATTTTGACAAACCTAAGGATACAAAACTAAAGATAAAAAACAAACAAACATAATAAATCCAAGATAATTGATGCTTATGTAGATGATACATACTTAGAAATTGGGCATGTTGATGTGACAAGTGCTATGTTATACCAAATAATCAATTCAAAATTTTTAAAGTAAATCAACTAACAAAAAATCCAAGGCTACTAAAGATTAAAAAAACTCAAACAAGTAAATCTTAAGTAAGAAAGGAAAACTTGCCAAATCAAACTAAGAATACATGGCAAGAATGGATGGTAAAAAAAACATCAATGTGAAAGTAGTAGCAATTCTTACTTTAAACAAAGATGGACAAGTAAAATGTTAAACAACATTGATGAGTGAGTAGTAACAATCCTTACTCAATCATTAATGAAAAAAAGTGCATAAAAGGGAAAAAACATTGGTGAGTGAGAAGTAACAATCCAACCTCAATCAACAATGGAAAAAGTACATGAAATTAGAAATAAACTCAGGGGTCTGAAAAAAGGGTAGTATAAATATAATAAATGGTAAAAATAAATAAAAGTGATGATGGTATGTAAATAAATAGTGTAAAGAAAGTAATCCATAGTTGTTCAAGCATATTGTTTTGTTTTAAGGATAGATAAAAATGAAACAAAGTAGTTTTAACTTGTTTTTAATATGTGAAGAAGAGGGAAGTATATAAGAGGGAAAATAGATTTAGAATCAAACATGCCTATAAAGGGGGGAAATGAAATGGGTGAAGGGGAGGATAAAGGAAAAACTAAGGTATAAGGACTATTTATTGAAGTCAAGACACTTAAATTAAGTTTGTCAAAACAAGAGGACTTTCAACATTAAGGACTCTAAATAACTTTTCTTAACCACACAATTCTTAGGTCAATAAATGAAGTATGCATATCATATCATGAAGGCTATATGCATTATAAGTAAAATGGACCAAACTTCTCACAACTTGTTTTCCATTTATTAGGACCCCTTATAAAGTTTGTCTACTGGGAAGATTGGGTACTTGTATGAGAAAGTAGGTAACACCATAGAGTTTGTTGAATTCCCCTATTCTAATCTATTGGCCGACCACGCCTCAATGGACCTTAGCTCTATCATGAGGCCAAATATTTAGTTTGATATTTTATTAGAGATAGGATATGTGATTTAAATAACATCTCTTGGTGTGATTTTGACTTTGAATGTTTCCTTTTATATCATTACCTTTTGTTTTAAATTATTTAGCTTTGAATTTTTTTTTGGATTTTTTTATTCCTCCTCTATATAGATTTGGAAAAAAAAACATGGGTGCTAAATATGACTTTCATTTGAATACTTTGGACTTGGTTTCTAAAAAAGAGAACATTAGAGAGCATTGTGTCTAAAAGTCCAGTTAATTTAGGTGAAATAAAAGTTCTATCTTGACTTTGACCTTGTTTTATCTAAAGTAAAGTGAAAGGAAAGGAAATCAAGAGGAATTAAATATGAAACAATTTAAATTACTTCAAATCACAAAAAATGTGACAAAGGGTGAAAAATAGATACAATGATAGTAAAGTGTGATCCTGTATCATAGAAATGAGGGAAATGTAGGAAAACATGCTAACATAGTTTGTTGTGCAAATTTTATCTATAAAAGAAGCAAAATCCAAAGTTGAGAACAATGATAAAAAACTTAGAACCATTGATAAACACATTCTATAAAAGGAATACTGAATTAAATATGTTGATTTTATGAAAAAGGCCTAGTCCTATCCATGGTCTTACATTGCAACTCATAAAAGAGAAAACTGTGAGCGTACAAAAAGTATGTGAAAAGTAAATGGGATAAATATGGTATTTGTGAGGAATTCTAGGTCCTATCCATGGCCTTACACTATAAATAACAAAAGAGAATCCCAATGTGTGAAAAAAGTATTGGAAAGAAAGGAAATAAGGAGAAAAAAGGAAATCATGATGAATACCAGGTCTTATCCATGGTTTTATAATGCAACTCATGAGAAACGAGAAACCAGAGGACTAAAAATAAAGGACTAAGGTTTATGAAAAGTGAAACTACTACAAAGGGTGATACTTATGGAAGTATCTTGAAAAATGTGTTAGAAGGATATCATATATAAATCATGATAAGATGGTAAGGATTTATGAAAAATACTTTTTAAAAATTGTGAATTGGTGGGATCTTTGAAAATATGGCCTTCTTTAAGTTTGAAGGTGATAGGTGCTTGGACCAAGGATATCTTTGACTAAATAAGGCCCTCACCATTTTTAAGTGTATTTACCTTATTTGTCATGAGTATAGTCTATCTTAAGGATAAGATCAATGGCATTAAAAGTGTGAATTTTAACTCTTTTGTTATGTTATTTGGCAATGTGGGCTTTGTATTGGTGATTGTGTTATAGGGTGTAAAGATGATATTTATTAACCAGATCAAGATCATGAAGGTAAGATTCATGTAATTATTCATCAAGTCTGATACCATGAATAGAGATATGGAGAGAGGTGAGATCACATTATAATGGGAGGACTCATTTAGAACCATAAATTAGTGAAAATGGTGTTGGCTTAGTAGCAGTGTGTATGTCAGTGTGATAGGCCCAAAGAGAGATACATATGAAGATGTCAATTTATGCAAGTTTCACATATTTTATATTTGATAATTTTATTAAGAATTTTGTTAGTGGCCTTAGATTGGCCATTGCATTGAGGATGATAAGGCATGGAAAATTTGTGATTGATTTTTAATTTAGCACACAACTATTTGTCATCTTTATTTTTAAAATTACCACCATTATCTGAAATGAGAGTCTGAGGAATGCCAAAGTGGTAAATGATTTGATTGAGGATGAATTTTTAAATGGTGTTACTATTATAAGATATAACTACACCCTTGTGGGAGAGTTATTTAGGCTCTCTCGCTCTCAACTATAATATTAGAGTAACCTCAAGCTGTGGGTATCCTATACTGAGGTTGAACCTTTAGAGAAGGTTAAATTCCTCTTGGTAGATCACATAAACTAATAATTATACTTGGAAAATGGATATAATGGGGTATAAGATGACTAATAACAATAAAATTATGATACACCAAATTAATTTATACTCACATAAGCTTGAAACAAAGACTAATTTAACATAATACAGTCCTTACACAATCTCACAAACTGACTAATTTGCATAAGTATTTCTTAAACTAGGCTCACTAATAAATAAATTAATTAAAAAGGAGTTATAAAACTCAAATAAAGCATCCATAAATGGTAGAAAGATCTCAAGTTAAGACTTTCAAGTAGCTTGAAAACACCTATAAAGAGGCAAGAAAGAAGGACAATGGACATGGAAGAACACTTCTTCACAAAGCCATCATACACAAGCTTGTTAAACACAAGTTATAGGAAAGATATTTATTACTTCAAAAGGTATATCATAAATTTTTTGATAGGGTTGTACCTTATCAAATGATAATATCTTATAAAAATAGGGGAGAAATGGGAGATATATGAGAAAAAGGGAAGAGAGAGAGAGAGAGAGAGAGGAGAATCAGGCAATTAGAAATCAATAAATGAGACAAAACCACATTCCATGGACTTTCAACCACATTTGGATACATTTTTACTAATATTTCATTAAAAAAACCCTCATTAGTCCAAATAGTCTTGAAGCCCTCTCATTGGTTTAAAAACACACTAGAAGACATAAATTTTTAAAGATGATGATGTCATGATCCACTCACAATGGAAATGTCTCCAAAGATTTTAAAAACCCATTGAATGCTCCAATTGTACTCCCAACCTCCAAACTTCTCTCTCTTAGACTTTTACGCCCCCCTCCACTTGCTCTTATATAAGATGCTTGGCAAAAGGTTAGTTGACTTAGCATGACCATGGAGCTTATCTTTTGGAGTTTGATTTTTGATGCTTTATTATATTATAAACTTCTCTTTGCTCCTCCAACTTGAAATAAAATCCATAAAACATACAAATCTCATAGACCCCATTAATGGAGGTCTCAATCTTGAGCCACTTTCAACCAGCTACCCTAAAACCTACTCCCAAGACCATTTGGCACCTTGAAGACCACTTATGGACTATACAAGACTTCTAGACATCTATGGCATGCATATGAGGAATAAAATTAATATTTGGACAACTTTCAAGACCTATAACAATGGTGGAAATCACCATTAAACCTACAAAAATCCATAAAATGTCAAAAAAGTTGGGTTTTTGACCCTTTAACTTAGCTAGGCACACTTGAAACCCTTGTGAATATATAAGTGCTATAGAATGATGTTTTATGTTCCATTAGGCTTCTTCCATGGCTTTGAACCATCGCTCTCTCTTTGAATACCTACACAAGTAAGCATGTTTTATCCATTTTGGCCCTCTTAGGAACCCAAACATGCTAAATTATTCTACAAAATAGGTTATTAAATATATTTATGGAGTCTTCTACACATTCTAGGTGGTTTCAAAATGATTATAGTCCATTTTATGGACCTATGGGTCCAAAAACACAAAACTAGTCAAAAAACTCCTTTGGTAGCTCAAATAAGCTCACCTTTTTTAGGATTATTCATAAAATATGGAACTATATTCCACAACTTATTACAATTAATACCTATTCCATAGACCCTTTCAAAACCCCTAAAAAAATTGGGATCCCATGTGGAAGGTATGAAAAGATGCATATGTAAAGATAATTACCTGTAAGGTTTGCAAGCATTCTACACATACTTATGCTCTTATAAATTGTTATAAATATGATTCCCTTAACCAAAATAAATACAAAATGAATTTAAATTAAATAGGGGTACTCAAAACATAAAATAAGCATTTGGCCTAACTCTCTATGCTATGAAATATACAGGCATCTAAAGAGGGGTTAAAATTGGGTGTCTTAGGCCTTAAAAACTCAAATTCCCCAAAAGGAAAAATTTAACCTTCCCATTTATCTTATTTTATTTAAATAATATTCATGGCACCTGAAACATCTCATAACACCTCTTAAAATGATCAAAACCCAACTTTGTTCTTTATGCCTTTGAGACTGCCTATGGGGTTTTCATGAAGTTTGGAGTGTGAACACTATTTAAAGGTGTTATATTGGATTAAAACCATCCTATTATACTTTTAAAATACTTCCTTAATATTTTAACCCTTAAAACACCTTAAAACTCCAAAAATCATGCCTACACCAATAGTGACCATTATGAGGCATGGAGGGGACTGTGTATAAACAAAGAGTGCTTTCACTTGTCATATGACCTTAAATATATTATGTATAGGTATATTATGTCATTATTACAAATCTTACCAATTTTTGATTCTTTTGGATGCATACTTTGTCCTTTATACCCTTTTTACCAAACTTTACCCTAAGCTACCTGCATGCTTCCTCCATGTTTAAACATATCTTTCTTCAAATTTTTGATTTAAAAATTGAATACAATAACTTATATAGAACATAATATATTTAAAAAATCACATTATCCCATTCTAAAACCTCTCTAAGGCCTAAAATCCTCATTATCACTCAAAAATGACAAAAGCTTCATTTGGTCTCGAATGGTTGCTTGCTAACTATAAGAGGTCTACGTAAGAAAGGTGAGTATTTTCACCTTTTTAAGGAAATTTAAGATGGAATTGGATGATTTTTTATTTCATGTATACCATTATTACCAAATTTCATTCCTTGACTTGACTTGTAGATGCCCCAAAATGGCCAATTCTTCTAAGGTAGGCTCCAATGTTGATTGTGATTTGACATGGGGTTGACTATACTAAAATAGTGAATAGTTACAATTATAAAAAAAAACCCAAAAAATATGTTTAATAGGTATATCAGGTCATAAGAGTCTCTCCACAAAAATCTATGATTAGATCATGTATATTTTAGCCTGTACACCCATTTTACAAAAATCTAGTGACATGCTACCTACTTGGTCAATTTTCACAATTGAGTTTTCTTCCCCTTTGCCTTGGTTTGTGACTTAGCATGATGTTTTGATTTTAAATTATCATGAAATTTCTCCTTTCATGATTTCACCCTTCACTTCTATCCCCAATCTCCTATGTAACCTTATGCCACCTTGCATCACCTCAGAAGACCTTTTATGACTGTATGCCAATAGCACATGGAGCTTCATGTTATGAAAAATGAGAGTATTTGGTCTAATTAATACATATTTATCTCTATTAGGACTCTCACTTCAATGGTAACCACCATTTATCTTTTGTCTAGCATGTTTTGACCTTGTAGTAAGGCATTTATGCCTCAAATAACCAACCTTCTATACATATGCTTGTAAGTGCATGTCTTTGAGGTGTATGAGTGTGTTTGAAGGTTTTGAAACCCTAATTTAACCCTTATGTTATGTCTTTACATATTTTGGAAACTATACACTGATATAAATTGATCCTTGAAGAATACTTGGATTACAAGACTGCATTATGGACTATTAGCTTGAACCCTACTTGTATATGATTATAGGGTTTGTTTTCAAGGTGAAAATTGTATATGAATATATGAGATCCTACTTTCATCTTCATTGCCTTCATTTTATTTCATGGAACTTTCCAATATGACTTTAATTTTGTTAAAAAATCTTAATAGTGATCACTTGACCTCAAAACCCTCCAAGATGATGTTATGAATATGTTTGATCTTGAAGCCCTTGTATGGCTATAGGGTATGATTGTGGCATGGTTTTATTTAGAACCCTGTACACTATGAATTTGAGCCCATTACCTTGAATTCTCATGAAACCTCCATGTATCACTACCATTTACAAGAAAACCTTCATAGACCATTGCATTGGAAAACCCTTCCATTAGATTGCTACATGCTTATAAAAATCTAGTGACCTTGACTTTATATGAGCTTTAAACCTTCACTTAGCCCTTTATGGAATCAAATCTTCTAAAAGAAACTATTCCTTCTTGGTCATAGACCTTCCATTAGGTACTTTACTATATTCATGTTGAGTGTACAGGTAATGACTATAGGTGATTATACTATTAGAATCATGACCACCCAAGGTGCTTATGATGTGATCCATGTTGTCACATTGATGTTTTGTGACTCACATTTTAACTCAAAATGTTATACACTCACTATAATGTCTTCAAAATCCAAAATTACTACTTGGATGTAGGTTAATCCTCTTTGGCTGATTATAGGTTACGTTTGTGGTTCATTAGCCTTATTTAGGAATTTACACACTTTATATCCTTTCTTTATCTTAAAAATGTAATCACCTTCTAATCCAAAATATTTTTGAGATTTCAAAAACCCTTAAAGCATCCTCAAAGTATCAAACACCCATTCAACTATGGTTTTTATAAGGTAGTTTTAGGTCTCATCTTGAGGTGAAATGAGCAGAAGAGATTGTTCCTCCTCTAAAGTCTCCATTGAAGTACAAACTTATGACCATCTTCATGAAACAACCTCACTGATCCATACACCATCACCTTTTTCCAAGTAGACCTTCACACACATGAACTTGACTATATACTATGATTATTTATCCTTGTATAGATAGTGACAAGGTGTAAGATGATTGGAAAACATTGAACACCAAAAAAATTATAAGAGGTGTGAGGATGGTCTCTATTTTCATGATATATCTCCATAGGCACAATATCATCTTCTTAAGGTTAAAACTATGATAAAATTTACAACTTTGTTATACACCTAGTTGGTTGTAGGTGTCATTCATTATGATATAATTGGATATGGGTCTTTATGTGTTATTTTTAGTTCACCATCAAATGGAAAACCAATTCCTTTATTGGTTTTCCATAAGAACATTGTACTCCCTTAGGCACAAGGTTCATTCATTCTATTGATTTTTCTCATCTTTACACTAGGCCAAGTAGTCTTCTCTTGTTAATAATTTGTCTAACACCTTAAAATAAAATATTAACACCAACATACCCATTTTATCATTTTTGTGAACTTCTTCTATTCATCTCTATTCACTCATTCAAATTTTCCATAAGCCCCCACCTTCTAGCTCAATATTAGGCAATCCTCTTTAGGTCTCAGGTACCAAATGATGGTATAGGTCTAAAGGGATCATTATTTATGATAGATGATATTATAAGGTCAATTTAATTCTTATCTAACCCCTTAGATGTGCCCAAATGCACTTCACCCTTCCATTCCACACACAAGGCTCACAATGGTCTCTTAAGGCTTGTAGCCTTTTTTTATTATTTTTCCCTTGGTTTACAAAATATAAAAACTATCCTAAGGATATAAAAGTACATTAAATCACCATATATCTTATTTGAACTTTTTATAAAATTTCATGCCCTAACTCCACATCTTGGTTACACTTCCTTTGTAACCCATATCTCATTAGGCCTAATTAACCCTTAAGCACACTAATAGGTCTAAAAACCATACTATACAACCCCCTTTAAGTCTAGAACCTTTAAATTCTATTTCCTCTTATTGAATTAGGTATGATTAACATTTTAAATTTTTTCCCATAGTTAAAAATCCCTGAAACAATAAAACCCTAACCTAGGGTTTCTCTTCTCTTACACAGGCTTGAGAGCCTAATAAATTCTATATCTTGAGTATTAGAGTGTTTCAAAAGGCCAAATAACCTTCCACAGGTCTATTTCAATGTCATTCACCTATTATAATAGGATATATTATTTATTCCACTAATTTATTTCTTAAAACTATAGAAACTTAGTAAACTGTGTGTTTTTATTGACTACGCAATGTAGAGGAATCTCCCGATTGCAATATACTTATTTATAGATAACTTCATCAAGACCTAAGACCTAAAATAGGTATATAAAACCAATATATTACTTTATAAACATACAAATACCTTCTATCCAACCTATCAACACCTATTCCCAATTAATCTCAAAGCTCTAAGTCCTAACAAAGGACTGTCTAATAACTTTAGAGGACTCTTGTGACTTTTAGAGGTTTTCAAAATCTATAACAATTCTCCAAACCATTCTAAACATACTTATCCCTAAACCTAATCCATATCATAGCCATATAATTCTTATTTATTGGTTTTCTTTAGAGACATAACCTCAATGAATCTCCACCTTGGTCACAAGGTTCATTCATAAACAAAACATGGAGCTTCATCATTTGGTCAATCCTTATGTATCAAGATTCATACCCTAAGAACCATACTACTATAGGTGATTATTCCTATATACATGCCACTTAAGCTAGGCTTGGGTTTTGAATTATTCATCAGATTTACCCTTGATCCTTCATTTATTCTCATAACCTCTTAAGAACTAGCTTCCTTATACCACAACACCATCCTCATGGAAAAAAGCCTTTTCCTCTACTATGATTATGTGTATTAATTTTTATGGACTATGTATACTTTTAAATTTTTAAACATACTCAAATAGACCTCCCAATCCCTTTTTGGTGTGCTTTAACCTTATTTGGAGCTCTCATTGAGTTCCACTCTACCTTTAAAAGCCTTGGACCCTCTTTGAAACGTATTTGCTCTCTTCTTTGATTGTAATAGTGAATTTAATGTGGATGCAACACTAATTTTGAGATGGAAGGACCCAAAAGGGTTTTGTTTTCCTCTATAGTATACACTAGATGCAAATTAAATACCCTCCTCTTGAAGAAATATCCTCTTGTTTAATGGCTATAAACCCTTGATGAGCACTTCAAACACCCTTTACCTACTTGACTATAGCCTTCTTTGCTAGCTATAGGTTTATTAATAAGACTAAATTTGACTATGTCATGCTTAAAAACTTTGATCCTGATCATCACTAGTAATCATGACACTTTCTTGAAAACATGAAACATCACCTTAGAATATTGTTCTCATTGGAATTTTTTAATCTTGGAGATATAGTTACCCTTGAATGTGGTTATAGGTGTATTTAGGGTTATATGTTAATTTTTTCTCCTCCTCATAATCCCTTTAATAAAATGACATGATTTATACCTTAGCTCTCTCCAAAATGATGATTACCTTCTACACCTAAAACCTTCATGAAGTGGTTCTCCTTAGGTCCTTTAAGGACATGGCTTGTCAACTTGATTGCAATAGTTCTCCTAAGGCTACAAGTGTATTTCATGTGCTTGTATTACTATCACACACACCTCACTAGGATGAAAACACATATCCTTTATGGGTTATGATGATGCTGATCACCATTTTTTTACTGAAACACCTAGGCCACTATTTATTACTTATGAACAACCCATTTCAACAACGTTTTACCTAATTATATTTGTGATGAATGAAAGATTTTGAATAGATAAAGAACAATGTTTGAGGGGTGTTTGGAGTAAGTAACAAAAATTCACGAGTCTTTAACTTACCAAAAGTTATCTCTAAACTAAAACACCTATCTTGAAATATCCAAGACCCTTGATATATATCTGAAGCACCATTCACCTTCTTGACCCTTAGTTATTATGTTTGGTAGCTATAGGTGTATATTTGTATGGTCTAAGACTTCATATAGACCTTAAAGAAGGATATACATGATTTAAACCTTGAAAAACTACCTCAATGTGCTTAATAAGGTCATTGCAATAATAATTATAGAGAGACCCTTGTCATTTTGAGTTTGATGTCTTTGATGGATTTCCATGACTATTTTAAACTTGTTTCAAGTGTTTTTTAATGACTGTACATGATGCTTCATTATTGAATATGTCCTCTTGATCATGTTTTTGATGGTCTCTATCAACCCTTGGCTCTTACTAGTAATGAAACATGGAAATAAGATGGGTGAAAGGGTGGTAGGGATGAAAGATGGTGAAGAAACATGAATTAAGGGTGGAAATAAGGATGGACATAATGGAAGATGGCTGAGTATGATAGTGATATGGAATTGAATGAGATAAAGGAGAAAAAGAGAACTTAAAATCATGCCAAGACCATCTTGAAGATTGATATGAAAACACAACCCTACCATCCACCACCTCTATCAGTATGGAGTCCATTAAAGGAGGATAAGGAGCTAAATTTGAAACCTTGTACTATGGTAGGAACCTTAAAAAATGTTAAACAACCTTAATATTTGCTAATAAGGGTTTTTGTAAGTGGTTCCTTGATAAAAAAAAACTTTTCATGATGGATCTCTACCTATTCATTAGAAATTATAAAATAATGATTCCCTCATCACTTGGTGCTCATGAATTACACTCAAATCAACCTCTTAAACCTGCTCATTACCTCCTTTCTCTCTATGATAGGAAAAAGACAACTACAAATGGTGTTTTTCCATGTAAGACTAGCCCTCATTTGATTTATCAGGGCTTTAACTAACTAATGAGGATTGATGAGAAAATATCACTTGACTTAGTTGATTTGGAATAAGGATATGAAGTTTCCATTAGCTTTCTAACATAGGTTTTGCTCCAAAATTGATCAAATGGGCCATTCACAAGGACAACAGGGAAAAAAGGTTTTATGCCATAAGTAAATTCCTAGGAGGTTTTATATGATTAAATAAATTTGAATATTTCCTATTTTACCTTGAAAAAACATCCATAAAACCATTCTTCCTCATTGAGTTCTAAAGTGAATAAACAAGAGAAAACCTGGACCATATCTAGATGAGTAGGGTATTTAGACACCCCTGCACTATTAGTAATTATTCATAAATATAGAGATATGAACTAGACCAAAAATTAAACTAAGAGTAAGGAAATTAGGTTCCATAATACTTAAAAAAATCTTATGTCTTAACTCTTTCTATCATGATCGTACTGAGTGAAAACCTGAGGATCTTCTAGAGTTGTCCAAGACTGCCCAAAATGGTTTTTACTTAGCATGAAGAACCAAAAGTATAAATATGAAATAAAACACTTGGTAAAGATTTTTTATGATTTAAATTACCTTTCCTTATTTTTTTCAACCTTCTGAAATTCCTAGACCTCCATTAATGGCATAAAACCTATTTTATGCCTAGTTTGTAGCTAATAGGTTTTCCTTACCCCTGCTATTTTTTATGCTTGAATATGATTTAAAATGCCTATGATAGGATATCAAGGACACCATGTATGATGTAATATGACATATAAGCCACTAAATTAAGTAAAATATTTAAAAATCTATTTAGTCAAAGCTAAAAAAGGCTCCAAAATGCATCTTTTTGATCCCAAACTCCTATCCTCCACTCGAAATGACTTAAAATGGCCTTGAACATGTATAATAATGGTAGAAAAACACCATAAGGATGTTTTATTAATTAAAAATAATTTTAATTCCTCAAAATTTACTTTTCACTTGAAATTTTTATTTTTAGGACCCTTAAGTCATTTAATGTACTTTTGGGGGTCTTTTGGCCATAATAGTTTCTATAGGCCTCATTTTTTACTCATTAGAATATATGAGACTTTTTTAAAACCTAATTCATTCCCTTTAATTCTTTAACCCCATGGAAACATTTTGGATCCTTCACTTGTAGTTCTAGACTTATTTATAGGCATTTTCCTCAAAATCTCCAAACACATCTTAAATCTTACTTAAAGTGTTTCAAAAGCTTAAAAGTGACATGTGATAGGTTCATGATGTTTTTATCATCCTCAAAAAATTATATCACCAACTTAATAAAAACTTTTCTCATCTTCTCACACCATACCAGGACATCCCATGATACTACATTGCACCATCAAGTTAGGACTAGAAAAAGACTAGTCATAGGGGTAGAAGGTTACTGAATGGTCTAAGAGAATGGTTTGATCCATGTAGAATTTTTTTTTATGTAGGCCAATTTTGGACAAAAATTACTGATGACATTGATAAGGGCCATATCCTTAACCCATTTTCTAAAATACTTGGTGGTTTTGATAATAAAGACATGCCCATCCTGAGATCTAAGTAATTTGCCTATGAGATCTAATCCACACATTTAGAATGGACAATGAGAATCCATAGTTTGAAGCTTATATGGAGGTGAATTAATTAAATCATCATTAATTTAAAAATTATTACATTGTTTAGTGAATTCCATTGCACTATTTTCAAGAATGGGCCAAAAGTATCCCATACATAAGCATTTGTGGGTTGTAGCATGTCCACTACAATTACCACTACAAATTACCCCATGTACTTGTTCAAGGAGAGGATTAACTTATTCCATAACATAGTGGAGTAAATTACCTTTAGTATTTTGATAATAAAATATGTTATATTGAAAGACATACTTGAAAAATTGTTTATGAATTTGAGTCTTTTTACAAGAATCAATGTTTGGAGGATAGGTTTGGTATTTAATAAATTTAATAATGTATTTTTACCATAGAATTTGTCTAATGGTGACAACCTCAATGTGGTAGATAAGTGAATATTTTGGTTGAATAGAAGAAGGGGAATTTTTTATTTGGATAGAAAAAGTGGAATTGGTAAGAACTTGGTGTGGATGAAAAAGAAATTTTGAAGAATCTAGTGAATTAACAATATAATTTTGACCTTGATGGATAGGCTTGATGGTAAAATAAAAAAATTATTTGGCAAGGGTAGTTTATATTTGATGATAAAAAATGGGATTTTTACTTTTACATTTATAATCACCATTAACTTGGTGGTAGATGAGTTAGGAGTCACCCAAAACATGCAAATATATGATGTCTAAATCAAGGGTTAGTCACATGCCTAAGATTAAAGCTTCGTATTCTACCATGTTGTTAGTGACATCAAATGTAAGGCAAAATTACAAAGGCATAACTTTACCAAGAGGACTAGTGAGGATACAACATACCCTAAATCCTTGAAGGCATTTGGCACTATCAACATAAAGGATCCAAGTATCTTCATGTAAATCAACAAAAATTTAAGGAAGTTCTTCGATAAATAATTTTAGTTTAGTAGTATTAGGGAATATAGAGGACTCTTCAAGATGACTTGCTTTAAGATCAATAATGAAGTTATGAAAGTAATCTTTAAGATATAGTCTTTACTAAGAACTTCAATAAAGAGAATATTGTTATTAGGAAGGCTATCTTAAAGGTGGTTAATAGATAGTATGGGAGATACTACGAGTTAATCAAAAATTATTTTTCCTTTGATATATTTTTGTGTAATAATCAGAGATCAAATTTCATGAGAAGGACCATCCACTTTACAATTATATCACTAGGAAAAAAGGCTTTGGAGAAAAAGTGATGGAGTTGGTTGGAATAAGTGATAATGTAAGTGATTTGATAAATTATATAATGTCATATATTTTCTACGGAAAAATACATGGTGAGATAATCATGATATAATTTTGTATAACATTTCTCATAGTTGATAAGGCCTCAACTTATATAATAGATGGCATATTCTCTTTTGGTATCATCATGTTGGTCAAGTATTGCCCCAACTAATATGGATGTGGAATAAGTATATAATATTAGAGGATGATCATTATAAGTTGGATTAAGAGTGGGTGGGAAAATATTTTTTCATATTTTCAAATGATTTTATAAAAAGATATATCCATTCTAGGGCATTACCTTTCTTGAGAAGAGAATTAACATAACAGATACAATAAGCCATTTAGGGGATAAAATGTCTAATTGACCCAAGTTTACCAAGATAAGTGTGAATATTTGGAATGAAATTAGGGATAGGCATGTTTACAATAGCATTGATCTTGGCAGGATCGACATCAATGCCACAAAGAGAAACTAAGAATCCAAGCAATTTTCTAGATGTGACACCAAAACACATTTTAAGGGAGTTAATCTAACTTTATATTTAGTGAGGTGATTGAAGATGATAGTAATATTAGAGAGATGAGTCTTGAAAATTTTAGACTTATAAATGATGTCTTCCACATAGGTTTCCATAATCTTATGGATAAGATCATGAAAATTTTGGGTCATTACCTCGTTGATAGGTATTTCTTACATTTTTAAGGATAAAGGGAATTTTAACATAACAATAGGTGGCCCATTATATGGTGAAATTTTTATTATTTTGTTATTCAAGGGTAATGTGAATTTTATTCTAACCCAAGAAAGCATCCATAAGGGACAACATTTCATAACTAGTATTGGAATCAATGATGGCATCTATAAAAGGTAAAGGGAAGTTTTCCTTAGGACAAAAAAGATTAAGATTATGAAATTCAATGAAAATTTGAATGACCATGGTGACTTTATTTAGAATAGGGATAATGATGGAGACCCATTCTAAATAGTCCATAGCCTTGATAAACTTAGCATCATGAAGTTTAATGATTTATTTATGGAATGAATTAGAAACTTATGGTGGAAATTTATTTTGCTTTTGTCGTATGGGTTTGGCATCTGGATAGGTGATGATATTGTGCACCATGATATTAGGGTCAATATTAGGCATGTTTTCATAGGACCAAGAAAAAGTCTCATAATATTTATCAAATAATAATCTAAAGTTATCATGTTTAGTTGGTGTAAGTTTGTAAGAGAGTATAATTTATAGTAGTTTTCATATTTGATTCTAGTAGTTTCCTCAATAAGCATAACATTTCCATATTTTAAATGATATGGTGTGTTAGGTAAATAAGAAATGGAATTTGATTTAGGATAAATGATAGTGATGAAGTTGGTGAAATGAGGGGATTTCTTCTTGAAATTCATAAGTTTGTGATGTTGCTGAGGTAATCGAGGTTCTCAGGCATGAAGTAATTAAAGAATATCTTCATCATTAGGAAAATTGAAAAGAGGACAATAATATTCAACATCTAATTTTAGATCAAGAATTTTGTTACCATGATGATAATATTCAAAGTGTGTTTTATGTATGTTTGTGGCCTTGGCATCTAGTGTAATCTCAAGAATATGTGGAGCAGGGAAAGAAGGTCGATTGGATTTGATTGGTTTGTCATCAACATTATTGATGGGGGGAAAAAAAGATGTAATGATTAGTTTTTTAGGTGGTATAGAATATTCAAGATTTTTTGGAGGTTTAGAAGGTAAGATTTGTTTGACCACCCAAGGAGTATATAATTAGTAGGAGGTATGTAACCTTTAGGCACTAACTCAAATTTAATGGAAATTGTATAAACACCACAATTGAAAGAATGCATTTGAGCTAGAGTTTTATAATAATGTTGAACATCCAAGTCTCATATTGATCTTGGGACATGATGTAATTATCATCATAGGTTGGAGAAATTTTACACACTTGAGATGCAAGAGGAATTTTGGTAGGGGAAATGCCTAGACCACTAAATTTATGTGGAGACATGATTAAAGGATATTGGACTAACTTGGCCACTTCATAATCATTACATGTGAAGGCATATTATGTGTAAGAGGCTTCCTGAGCATTACATGGTATGGGAAATTAGTGATCTCATCAATGAGGGGGATGGTGTGATCATGAGGCAATAAAGGAGGAAGACACTTTGATATATAAGGAGGTATCTTAGTAGTGTTATAATTATTTTACAAGTCATTAGGTTTATCATCATCTGAATTAGCAAGAGTGACATGTAATTATGGATTCATGTTAATAAATTTAGGTAAAGGAGCATTATTGATTGTTGGTATGGTAGGAATGTGATATTGAGATTTAGGATTTGGAAGTTGAATAATCCAATGGTTAAGATCAGCCTCATGTTTATACCTTTTACTATTATGAAAGAAATTTATACTTTAGCTACTAGAAGAGGTGATATCCCTCATTCTATGAGTTCATGGTCATCCTAGGAGTATGTTGTTAGATAGGGGTAAATTAAGGACCATAATCTTAATTTGAATAGTCTTAGGTTCAATTGTAAGGAGAAAAATACAACCAAGTGTATTTTGATTAGTTTTGTCAAATAAAAGACATGTTAGGAGGGTTTGCTTGAGATGATATTTATTATATCCAAGTTTTTAGATGAGCCACAAAGATGTCACATTAATACCAGACTCTTTGTCTACTAATACTTTACAAATGAGGGTGGTATTAATGGTTATTTTAATGAATATGAGTGGATCATTGGCATGAAAATAGATATCATCATTAATCATGTCTTCTTCAAGGAATTATATGGAGGGTTTTGAATAAGGACAAATGGATTCAATGTTATGCATTTCAGTTGGTTGAGGCTCATGAGAGAGTGGTTCTTCTTCTACAAAATATGGTTCTTCAACTTCTTGAAATTGTTGTATGAGGAATTTATGATGATAAGGGGAGGTATGAACTAACTCCATAAGAATAATCTTTCAAGGCATGGATTTGAGATCTTGTAATAAGTTCCAATGTATTTTGGAAGAATACTTAGCATGAGGTTTAGAAGGTAAGTTAGATTTTAGAGGAATAGAAGTGGTTGGGGGTTCATAAGGAGGAGTTAGTTCCTCATTAGGCTCTAAACCTAGGTGAGTGGTTTTAGTGTCTTTAAGGGTTTTATATTCTAAAAATGGTTTCTTAGGTTTAGTGGCATGATCTTTGTAATCTAGTTTTTGGTGATAATTAACCTTGGCCATGTTGACATATTGAGAATTATTGTAAGATTTATCACAATCAACATAAATGGCACAAACATCCTTGTGAGCTTGCTGAGAATTAGATGTGGAAAAATATTTTTGTTTGTTATAAGAAGAAGCTTTGGGATATTGTAGTTTTTTATAAGTGGTGTGGTAATATTGATGATAGAGTTAAATCATGGATTTTTGATTGAATGAATCACCAAGCATATAGGAAACAACAAATTTAGTAATCCCTCTACAAGTTTCATGGGAGTGACTCATGTTGATTTAGAACCAAAAAAATCGATAAGGGTAATACCATTTAGGAGAATTATTAGGATAAGTAAATGGTTTAGAGGGAACTAAAAATGGTTTCATTTGATGCACAATTAAAGGTGTGTGAGAAGATGGTGGATTGATAGCTTTGGAAATTCATAGCTTGGTTTGAGGAGTATTGTTGGTTATTATCGATTATTCCCCATCAATATTTTAAAACTATTTTTTAAAAAATGATTGTATATATAGAAAAATTTGATAAAAAAATATAATAATAGGGAAAAGGGTAAATGGGCATAAAACTTACCCAATCCCACCCTACATCTCCTCTCATTGGGATACTTCCCATCCTCTCATCATCCTCTTATTGTTGACTACTTTATTGCTTAAAATGGTCATAGGCAATCCAAATCTCAATAAATATCACAAATAATTGGCACAAATGAATTAGTTTTTGGAAAAAATCTAAATATATTAGGCCTAAATTAGATATTTTAGTTTCAAAAATTTAAAATTTTGGCATATTTTCATATTTTATGCATATTTTAAAATTTAAAAATCATATACTTGTTAAATTATATTACTCAAATTTTGAAATTAATGTTATAATGGATTTTCTATCTTTCATAACACATACATGGTTTTGTAGGCTCTTTAAAATTGACATTGGATTCAGTCCCTTGATAGGATAACTCAGGTAGTATGATCTTCCCCATAAATACAATATGTATTCTTATCCATAATTTTGTTACATTTTTTTTTAAATTTCTCATCACATTATAGATGATTCTTGTCTTTTTTTTTCAAGTTACACATAGTTTTGAATAGTTTCACTATGCCACCAAGGTAAGTAAAGAAAGTATTTATAATTTCCTATTTCAATTTAGTACACCACTACTCAAGACTCTACCCTTGAAAATCCATGATAAGGTGTCTTCCTAATGGGGAAATATGGATGTACCTAATTTTTACATGACGTGATATTCTTGACATGACAAGGCTGATGATGATGTAATTACCTCCTAATAATTCTCAAACAAGAACTCTCTAACACTTTATCCTCTTTTGATTCCATCACTCTCAAGTCTTCACAAACCCCCTTTTTTTGGACCTTATATGTTTTATTAACACTCCAAACTACACCCAAGGAGAAGGTTATTTAGTCCTACCTCCAAGTTTTGGGTAACATGGGATTAGCCTAAAGGCTATGAGTGACATATGGATGGGCTAAACCTCAAGTTTATGGGGATATCTCCCTTGGTGCTTTCATTATGGCTCAAATTCTAAAACTACTAACTTTTTTGGGTGAAAAGGGATATAGAAACATGAAGGAAACCTAACCTAATAAGGTGATGCACCAATATAACTAGGTCTTCCACTTATTTACCATGCACTTATAAAATGAATCAAGGTTGATCAAACTACTAAAATTTAATTGAAGCTCCCCTCATATCATTATTTCAACATAACAGTCCTAGGAGATGCATGAACTAGGATAAACAGTCCAAAGGTGAACTAAATCAACACTAATGGCATGTATTCATCTCTAATTCATCACATAACCTTTTATGACACTTCACGTGACCTAAAAAGAGTTATTATGCCTAAAATAGGTAATAATGAGAGGATAAATGAAAGGGACTCACAATTCAACCACTATCACTCATGTACCATCAAAAGTATACACTTAGAACAAACATAAAGAACTATGAATCAACTTATCATTCATTCAAGAGGCAAAAAACAAGTGTTTAGTGAGGCAGAGCTTCACCATAATCCACCAAGGATTACCTTCTAAGCCAAAATAAGTAGCTTTTATAGAGTAAGAGAGAGGAGAAGAGAAGAGGTCCATTGGATATGATCAAGGAAAACTTTTAGTCATTATGAGGTAGTTAAAATAAGGAAATAAGAGTGGAAATAGTCTTAGAAACTCTCCAACATGCATCACTCCATCCATCATGGTCCCCAAGAGAGTGACATAGAAGATAACTCATTACATTAGGATGCCTTAATGGCTCATTAACTCCCATTGAAAATATATTATTGATTTATTAGGTATGAAAATTGGTCTTATTAGTCAACATTTTCTCCTTGATGATATTTACAAGGTAAAAATATGGTGAAAGTAGACCTCTATAGAGATTTTAGTAGCCCACCCTTCTCCTTGCATGTTGACTAAACTTGAAAACTACCTTATATTCCATTAAGGATATGATAATTTTGTATAATTTACTTTATTTATCAATTAAAATGGTTTTATGACCTTATAATTTCTCTTATATCATCCCCTCATGCCAACCTACATCTCTTTTTATTGACAAAGCATGACCACTTAGCTAGTTAGGCCTAATGGCTTAGTGTTATGTGGTTTGTGGTGATGAAAACTTGAATAAAACATTTATAATAGGTAAATAATCATTATTTATACCTAAATGAACATTTTATATCATTATATCTTCTTTACTAATGGTATACACCTGCAACCTTACCCATCTAGGTGACTAGGTCACCTTTTACTAGCTTTTTTGGATTGCCTATTTGGTGTAGACATGTAACAATATTTTAAGGAATAATTATGATTGGTTTGTGATATATGAAGGTGTAAAATTTCTCAAACTACCATTTTTCATGATTTTTAACTATTCATCTTGATTAGAACCCTATTTCCACCCTAAAACTCTATAAAAAAGTATAATTTTGGACAAATTCATATTTTATACAATGAGTGGAATGGAAGGGACCCCCTCAGATTTAAATATGAGTTTTAGGTGTTTTTAGGACCCATTCAAGTCATTTGAGTGTACTTTATTCCCTCTTTTCTCCATCAAGTTTCTAATACTAGTTTTGGTAGGTTGAGAGTGTTATGAACTCTTAACAAGTATTCATAGCCATGAGGGATTGCAACATAAAAAAATGCCAATAACATTGATTATATAACCCCCAAAACCTTCCATATTTTATGATATAATAATTCATTGGATTCTTATAGATGTGACATGGAGAAAGTGCCAATTGGGTTGAAAAACTTACATTTTAGGCAGTCAATGGAGAAAAAGAGGTTGATGAATAGTAAAACATGTTTAGTTTGGCATAAAATTATTTTTATGGGTTTATTAATAGTATAAAAATGTGTTTTCATGGTTTTTATTCCCTATTCACTCCTCTAAGAGTCTACATAACTCTCATTCCTCTATTGAGGGTTCTTGAGTCATTGTGCTAGTTTGACCCTAGGGGTCCAATTTGTAGTCTTTCTCTAACTTTGATAAGTTAAGAAAATATTGATCCACATTATGAAATTTATATCACCCCATTTCTAATGTTTGCAACCTTCATACACCCATCAAGCATGCATCAATCTCTAATTTTTGGTCGTAAGCTTGTTTAGGCCTAATTAGGCTATTAGGCTCTTTTATATCTCAAATGAATAAATAATTTCAATAAAAAAACCTAAGAAAATATATGAGATAATTTATATACCCTATCTTTAATTTCATTCCTCATTCCCATGTAGGGTTTAATGCTTCCTCTCTACTCTGTATGTCTGCTTGTTTAGTCCTAATAGGCCTAATCAAGACATTAGGCTCTCTTTTATCTTCAAAGGACTAAAATACTCAATGAATGTTGAAAAATACTATGAAACAAATAAATATACTTTTTTTCAAATTATAATTAAATTTTATGTAGGATTAAAACATTTATTTGACCCTTCTTGGGCACTCTACCTATAATTACTCTTAGTCATGCCTAGGCTATGGGTATGAATTTCTCTCTTTTGTTATAACTTGAGACTATTTTGGATAGCATACAAGATTCATGTGACATTAAATATATTCATATGTCCTATTAAACTCTTACAACCTTATACTATTCCCCTAAACATGTAAATATCCTTAGATTATAGTCACAAGCTGATACACACTAGTTTTAGGCCTAACAGGGCTAATTAGGCCATTGGGACTTTTCTTGTCTTCAAATGACTGAGATAATTCAATGGAAACATAGTGAATATTTATAAAACCAATGAGACCCTATTTTCATCTCTAAAATTCACCTCCTTGTTGGTCTCTCACACCTTCATTGTCTTAATATGGTCCCACACATCTCTTTACTCTACCTATTTACTTACCTATAAGTGTTTTGCATGCTTTGATTGATTGTACTTGTAATGAAATATTGTAACAACAAATTTATTAACACCTATAATAGTCCTTAAAACTTTTTATATATGTGATATTATTTTATATGGCTATTTGGACTAAGTCTTGGTCATGGCTAGAGAAGGTAAGAATGATCAAACCTATAATAAGCCTAGTTAAACTTTCTTCATCAATTAACATTGCTAACTTTGTATTCACATTATCTACCTCTGAATTCACTACCTATGTGAAAATATCCATAAAGTATCCATGGATGTAAGTTATGATTTGGAATATGAGAGATTTGAGGTTCCTCATGTAGGTGCTTTAAGATTTTTGGATATCCTTCATTACCTTTTGAATTGGACTCCAATCATGTTGAATAAACCTCTTCTTATGGATATGAAGACTATAACCCTAGAACCCTTTTTCCATAATTGATGGCTTGGTAGGGTCATTTGAATTTTCACTCCATATTTCATAGTGAAAATCATAGTAAATCCCAACTACAAGTGTCTAAGTCTATGTTTTAACTTGAGAGAGAAGATGAGAGTAGTCAAGACCTTGAATAAGTCCCTACAGACCCTCTTCATCACTTAACATTCCCCTAATGGATCTTTATCTTCTATATCTACTTACATCCTTATTATTATACCTAATGATTCTAATCTTCTTCAATAATCCATGCCTATAGATGTTTAAAATAGATTTTGAGCTTTGAAGTGTGATTTTCAATATAGGGTATGTGAACCTTGAAATGTTATTAACCTCTTGAGAAAGTGATCTTGGCCCTTCCATATCACCTCAATGATCTCAAAATTATCATAAGGTATACAAAACCTATTTTACCCCTCATAATGGCAAGTTTATGAAATATCTCACTATACTTTGTAAAACCTTGGGAGTATTGTGTTGAAAACCCTGAGATAGATATGTAAACTTGTTAATTTGACTTAGACCATTTGAATACATATATAACTATGAGTAATGACCATTTTTTGGGTATTCATATTCATTTCATCACTAAATATCCATGTTATAGAGCCTAAATGGGGGTTTAAAGTGTTTTGAGACTTCACTAAGACTTTGTAACTATTAGAGACCCTCAAGTCTTAAGAACCCTACTATTGTCAACCTATAGATTACTCTAAAGAAGTTTTATTATCTCATTATGGCTCACACATGTGATGTGTACCTTGAGAATTATGTATAATTTTGTTAAAACTCTTGAGAAGCTATCAAACCTTCCATTTATCTATCATCATGCTTACAAAAGGAGAAAATGAATCAAAATAGTACCCTACTTGGATGAAAAAAACACAATGAGTGCCTCACTTTGTTAGTGATTATTAATAAAGGACAGAGAGGAAATACAAGAACAAATTACCTAATATTGAATCCAACTAAGGTCCCCTTCTCTACAAAAAATTTTAGACCTTCATCTTCTCTATCCTATCTGTACCATTCAAAAACTTGAAGGGCTCTACAAAGCTACCAAATAAATTGATGGAGGAAGGATGTTTGATTTTGGCCTATTTTGACTTGAAACTCTGTATAAAGGATGGATTTGGTATTTTGAGACAAAAAAATTTATACACATAACTGAACAAGATTTTGCTCTAACATACCTATATAGACTAGATGAAAACCCACTCTACCATATAAACTACCTGATCTACCTAAAGACTAATTAAGATGGTATGTCAAGTTCCTTTTAAGCTTTTGAAATATTTTCATGGGATTTAAGTGATTTTAAATTTCCATTTTCTTCCATAAACTTGTCTTTTTCTCATAAAATCTTGTTTTGGATGTTACAAGTTACCAACAAACATGTCAAAGTAGGATGTGATATTTGAGATGACTATGGCCACCTCATTTATTGTGTTTGTATAGACCATGGGATTATAAGATGATCTTTAATATCATTAGGAGATGTAAATTTACCACTTAAACCTCTTGACACTCTTTGATCAACTTAGAAAATTGGTAAAAGGGAGACTAGACAAGACAAGGTCAAAACTATATTTACCTTAATATTGTGAAAATGACCATAAAAAAAGGCTAAGGTACTCATGGTAATCCAATATTCCATTTTAGGGTGTGGAAATTTTGACCTATAGGGTCAAAATTAGTCAACATCATTGATGACTTCTAGGGGACGAATAGCCTATTGGTCAAGAGAACCAACTATCTTATGAAAACATGACCTAAAAAGACTACTTAATTGAATTAATTAGTAGAATAGTACCTTATAAAACCCTATAATACTATAAAAATAACCTCACACAAGGACACCAAAAGGAAAAAACACCCTAGACACCTAATATAGGAACAAAACAAGACATTGTACTGAAAACACTTATTACAAACCAAGAAAATGAGAAGGTAACTAGCTATGTACAACTGACCTGAACAAGCCCTTCTCCTCCTGGGTCAAAGGGGAAACTTATTGAATAATTCACTCTATTAGATGAATAATGGCATGTGGTAAGTATCTCCTTAGACCTTGGCCTTATTTTATTCCTTTTCTCCTTGAATTTCACTCTCCTCATCATGCCCTCAAGTGAGCTGATAGCTACAAACCAGTCTCTAATGAAGATATTCTCTTTTTTTCCTTCAACAATCACCTTGAACTATTGTATAACCTTGGAGAGGTATTATTTGCACAAGATATTTAATTCTTTGTTGATGGGGGAAATAACCTCAAACTTTGTCTCTATTTTATTTTCAAGGATAATCTTTTGTTCATCTTAAAAGGTACCATCTTCATCATGTTTTTATGGACTTTAAAATGAGTCTCTTAAATTTGATCCTTATACTCCTCAATAACTTCACCTTGTTTTTCTTGGGGTATTTATTTTCAAATCTCTTCAATATCCTTAAGCATGTTTAAGTAGGACTGCCTCATATGATTAGGACTTTGGATCTACTCTTGAACCTCAATAAGGCTAGATGCCATAGTGTTCTCCCTATGACCCTTATTGAGCTCTTCACCATGTTCATTGAAAATTTTGATAATGTTAGCATTATCTTGTGGAGGTGGAAATATGTCATCTAGACCTAAGAAAAAAGTCTCTAAGTTTTCCTAAAAGGGAATCTCTTCATGATCAGTCAAAAGGACATGAATCTCACTACCACTCTTATCATCTTCTTATGGAGTAACATGCTACTCAAATGCTTTTGATTCCCTCACAGGGTCATGATAGGGTTGATGTTAAACTATAACTTGATCCTCCTCATTACTTGAAGTGATTTCAGATTCAAAAATGGATTCATGAGGTTTACCTTTTTGACTATCTTCTAGAGGAGAAGTTGTTTGTGTCTCTTCCATCTCAAATTCATGCCATTGTGTTTGTTTAGCATCATCAACCTCCCTTATAAGATTAAACTATGATATATTGGGATAAATAGGAGTATCAATAGTGATTTCCTCATCATAGGTTCTTAGAGTGTCCTATTCAAGATGTTCTTGAAATCCACTTACAACTACAATATATTTAGGCTCTTGAAATACTATCACCTTATCAATATCTTCTACCAAGATTCTTTTCATGTATAGATGATCCAATTATGACTTCAATATAATTGGATTCTCTTTAAACTTAGGTGCATATTTATTCTCATGTATGACTATAGTATGAAGGGTTGATGGAGAAATTTAAACACATTAAATATTCCTTGAGCTAATCTCCATACTCTCATTTTCAATCATGTAGTACTTATCTTCTCTCCAAACCATAATCCCTCCCTCAAATAAGGAGATGATGGGAGGGTAGGAATGATTAGTTGGTGGAGTAGGAACATAGGGTTTCATGAGCTTATATTGAGAGGGTTTAGGGGGTAAAGGGGAAATCTTCCAACTTAGAATCTTCCCAGGCTTGACACTCATAACTTCCCTCTCTCTTTTCATTCCTAGGCATTCATGGACAACTCAGGATTGAGGAGGAGAGGTGGGGGGTCTTGAAATCTTGTAAATTTTCTTGTCATGACTTATATAAACTCCTCTCTTCCTAGTTTGGGTTTGCCATGAAATTAGTAGTCCAAAGATATTGGCATGGGATAGTAGTGGGTGAAAGTCATAAGATTGGTTTCATGGAGATTGTTGATGTTGCAAGGCTAATATCACATTGGCAATAATCTAATTCATGTTCTTCAGCTCCAACTCATCAAAAAAATTATGTGTATCTTGGAAGGGTGGTTGGGGAGGGAAGGAGGTATAGTAATCCTATTAGGGAGGATGATCATGGAATTGATATGGTTCACAGGGAGGGTAAAAATTTCCATGAGGCTATTGAGGTGTGTGATTGGGTTTCCAAGGGGTTGATAGGGGTACATAGGACTAATATGAGCTACCATATTATTGATATGGTTTAATATAGGGTTGATGGGTCTCATAGTAAGGCTGATATAGGTCATGATAGAGATGATAGGGAGGTGTAGAGTAGAAATTTGCATTACATTCAACCATTACATATCATGAGATAACTAAAAACAAGGTGAACTATCAATAACTAGGTGTTCTTACCCTTAAGAGGAAACCTTTTTATGACCTTTGACATAAGATTTTGACTATAAATCTACCACTTGAGTGCTTAAGCTTCTTGAGATCACCAAAGTGTTGCAAGTGAGGGTTCCAATTTACTTGAATCTTCATCTCATCAAGTGTGCTAGAACTATTAACACTCTAAACTATTCCCTAAGAGGAGGTTGTTTAGTCCTACCTCCAAGTTTTAGGTAACATGGGATTAGCCAAAAGGCTATGGGTGACCTATGGATGGGATAAATCTTTAGTTTATGGGGTTAGATCCCTTGGTGCATCCATTATGGATCAAATACTAAACCTACTAACTTCTTGGGGTGAAAAGGGATAGATAAAAATGAATTAAACCTAGCCTAATGAGGTGATGAACCAAATAACTAAGTCCTCCACTTGCTTACCATGCACTTATAGAATGAATCAAGGCTGATCAGACCACTCAAATTCAATTAAAGATACCCTCATAAATATTTCAACATGTAGGTAATAAAATATGTATGAACTATTATAGATAGTCCAAAATTAAACTAAATCAACTCTAATGGCATGTATTCATCTTTGATTCATCACATAACTTTCCATAACACTTAATATGACATGCAAAGAGTTATTACGCCTATAAAGAGGTATGAGTGAAAGGACAAATGAAAGGGAGTCATAATGTTATTGCTATCACTCATGCACCATCACAAGTATACACTAAGATAAGCATAAATAAGTATGAATCATCTTATCATTCATTAAAAAGGTATAAAATAAGTGTTTAGTGAGGTAGGGCTTCACCATACTCCATCAAGGATTAGATTCTAAGCCAAAAATGAGATTTTATAGAGTGAGAGAGAGGTGAAGAGAAGAGTTACATTAGATATGGTCAAGGACACTTCTCACTAATTATGAGGCATTTAAAATAAGTAAATAAGAGTGGAAATAGTCTTAATAACTCTCCAACATACATCACTCCATCAATCATGGTCCCTAAGAGAGTCGCATCTAAGAGACCTCACTACACTTATATGCCTTAGTAGCTCATTAAATACATTTGAAACTATATTATTGATTTATTAGGGATAAAAAGTGGCCTTCTTGGTCAACATTATCTCTTTTATGTTATTTACAAGGTATAAATGTGGTGTAAATAAGCGTCCATAGAGCATTTAGCAGGCCACCCTTATACTTGAATGTTGACTAGGCTTGGAAACTACCTTATATTTCATTAAGGCTATTAGAAGTGTGTATAATTGAATTTATGTATTATTTAAAATGGTGTCATGACCCTATAATTTCTCTCATATCATCCCTTCACACCAACTTACATCTCTTCTTGTTGACCAAGTAGGACTACTTAGCCAGTTAGGCCTAGTGGCTTAGTGTTAGGTGATTGGTGGCCATGAAAACATGAATAAAACCTTTAGAATAGGTAAATAAGAATTATTTATATCTTAATGAATATTTTATATCACTATATGTGTTTTAATAATGGTTTATACCTGCAACCTTTCCCATCTAGGTGACTAGTTCACATTTCACTAGCTTTTTTGGACTACCTATTTGATACATACCTAGAGAAGTATTTATAGGAATATTTATGAGTGGTTATTTATCTAAAAAAATTTAATATGCCTCAAAATAAACTATTCCATACTTTTAAATTCTTCATATTTCTTAGAACCCTATTTCTATCCTAAAACCTATAAAAGTATAGTTTTTAACAAATCCCTGCAACATTCTATGTAACCAATGGCATGGATAGGACCCCCTATGAGATCAATTTGTGTTTTAAGTGTTTTGAGGACAAATTTAAGGCATTTTAGTGTAATTTCTTCCATAATTTATCCATTAGGTCTTTAAGAATAGTTTTTGTAGGTTGAGAGTGTCATGAACTCTTAACAATTATTCATAGCCTTGAGGGCATAAACCACAAAATAAAAGAAAATAACAATGAGTATACAACCCCACTCAACATTACCTAGCTGATGAGCTCACCATGCATCTACTTATTATATATGTGACATGTAAAAACTGCCTTTTAGGTTGAAAAACATGCATTGTTGGGGGTCAATGGGGAGAAAGAGGTTGTAGAAGAGTAAAACACATTGGGTTTGGCCTCAAATGTTTCATATCAGTTTTTGATAAACCTTAAAACATGTTTTCATAGTTTATATTCCATATTCACTTCTCCAAGATTTTAAATACCTCCCATTCCTCTATCTAGGGTTCTTGAGTCATTGTGTTACTCTAACCCTAGGGGTCCAATTCCTAGTTTTTCTATAGCATTTATGAGTTCATAACCTATTGAACCACCTTATGAAATATGTATCTCCCCCTTTATGATTTTTACAATCTCAAGACACCCCCACACATGCACCTATCTCTAATTTTTAGTCATAGGCATGTTTAGGCATATTTGGACCTAATAAGCCTAATTAGGCCATTAAGCTCTTTTCTATCTCAAATGACTAAAAATTATCAATGAAAAACCTTGAGAACATGTATGAGATAAGTCATATACATTTTTTTGAATCTCATACCTCATTCCTATACAAGGTTCAATGTTTCCTCTCTACTTTGTTCACCTGCCTATTTAGGCCTAATGAGCCTAATTAGGCCTTTAGGCTTTCTTCTATCTTTAAAGGACTAGGACACTTAATTAATGTTGAGAAATATTAAAAAATAAATAAATAGACTTATTTTCATAGTTGAATTCACCTTTATGTAAGATTAAAACATATATTTAACCCTTCTTAGGCACTCTACCTGTAAGTGTTCTAAGTCTTGCATGGGTTATAAGTATGAGTTTCTCTCTTTTGTTAACACTTGAGACTATTTTGGATAGCATACAAGATGCATGTGACCTTCCATCTATGAATATGTCCTCTAAAACTCTTCAAACCTTATAATATTCTACTAAACATGTAAATATCCCTATATTATAGTCACAAACCTATACACACTAGTTTTAGGTCTAATTAATCCATTGGGCCTTTTATTGTCTTCAAAAGACTGAGCTAATTCAATTAAAACATAGTGAATATTTAGAAAACTAGAGAGATCATATTTTCATCTCTAAACTTCACCTCCTTTATGGTATCTCACACCTTCACCATCTTAGTAGGGTCCCACACTTCTCTTCACTCTACCTACCTACTTGTTTGTAGGTGTTCTATGTGCTTTGATTGATTTTCATTGGCATGAAATCTTATGACACCAAATTTTCTATTACCTAAAGTAGTTCCTAACACTTGTTGGATATATGATCTTGATTTATATGGTTACTTGTACTAAGTCTGAACCATGGGTAGAGAAGGTAACAATGATCAGACCTAGAATAGGCCTAGCCAGACCTTTTTTATCACTTAACAATCCTAACTTTGTCTTCCACTCTCTACCCTTGCATTCACTATACATATGCCAATATCCATAAAGGATCCATGGATGTAATTTATGATTTGTATTTCTATAGATGTGAGGTTCCTCATGTAAGTGCTCTAAGCTTTTTAGATGTCATTTATTGCCTTTTAAGTTGGACTCAAATCATGTTGAGGAAACCCCTTATGGTGGATATAAATACTATAATCCTAGACCACTTTGTCTATCTTTACTGGTTTGAGAGGGTTAGTTGAATTCACACTCCACATTTCATAATCAAAATCATAGTAGATCCTAGTTTTAGGTGTCTAGGACTATGTTTCAACTTGAGAGAGAGAAGGTGAGAGTAGTCAAGACCTTGAATAGGTCCCTATAGACCCTCTTTGTCACTTAACATTCCCCCAATGGATATTTATCTTCTATCCCTAACTCCATCCTTTTTATTGTAATTAATTCTACTAGTATCCATCAAGATGCCATGTTTATAGATGTTTAAAATGGATTGTGATCTTTGAAATAAGATTTCCAATATTTGGTCTATGAACCTTGAAATGTTATTAACCTCTTGAGAAACTTCTCTTGGCCCTTCCATAGAACCTCAATGATATAAACCTTGTCATAGGGTATACAAACCATATTCTACCCCTCACATGGGAAATTTCATGAAAGATCTCACATATTTTGGAAAACCTTAGGAGCAATGTGTTGAACACCCTTAGATATGTAGACTTGTTGATTCAACTTAGACCATTTGACTACATATAAAACTATGAGTAACGATCATATTATGGGGTTTTAGATTCATTACATCACTAAATATCCATGTTATATATCCTCAAGGGATTTTTGAAGAGTTTTGAGACTAAATTAATACTTTATAGCCATTAGAGACCCTAAAGTCTCAAGAACCCCATCGTTATCAACCTATAAATTTCTCTAAATAAGGTTTATTATCTCCTAATGGATCACACATGTGAGGTGGGACTTTAAAATGTTTTACAATGTTTTGAAGAATCTTTATAGTCTCTCTAACATTCTATTTATCTATCATCATGATTTAAAAAGTAGAAAATGAATTAAACTAGTACCGTGTTTGGATGGAGACAACACAATGAGTGTCTCACATTGTTAGTGATTTTTCATAAATAAGGGAAAGGAAATATGATAAAAAAAATTCCATAAGATGAAATCAATATAATTTCCCATCCTCTACACTAAATTTCACACCTTCATCTTCTCTCTCATGTCCATATTATTCATAAACTTGAAGGGCTCTACAAAGGTGCCAAAGAGCTCAATGAAGGAAAGAGGTTTTATTTTAGCCTATTTTCACTTTAAAATCCCTCCAAATCATGGATTTAGTCTAGGGATAGATAAACTAATCTATACACATTCCTCGATAAGATCTTACTTTGACACACCTATACAAACCAATTAAAAACCCTCTCTTTCTACCATAAAAGCTACCTAATTTACCTAAAGACTAATTAAGATGGTATGTCAGGTGCCTATGAATATTTTTAATATATTTTATGGTTCTAAAGTGATTTTACATCTCCTTTTTATACCATACACTTATATTTTTCTCATAAAACCTTGTTTTGGACATTATAAGTGACCAACAAACAAGTCAAAGTAAGATGTAACATTTGAAATGGCTATAGACACCTCATTTATTGTGTTTGTATGGACCATAGGGTCATACTATGATATTAAATACATTAGGTTACCTAACTTGACCATATAAACCTCCTAACACTCTTTGATCAACTTGGAACATAGGTAAAAGGGGACAAGACAAGACAATACAATGTCAAAACTATATTTATCTTAATATTTTCAAAACAACCTTAAACCATGCAAAACAAGGTTACATTACCACTTTAAATAACATCTAAAATCAAATATGACCATAAACAAGGCTAAGGTACTCATGGTAAGCAAAGCTTCCATTGTAAGGGGTTAACATTTTGACCTAGAGGGTCAAAATTAGTTAATAGGTTCCCTTAGTGTATTTTCAAAAAAAATTCATTGGTGATATAAATAGCCTTTTAGGTGATAAAACTACCCTATGAGGTTACAAAATCATCACCTTGGTGATGGGTTTGTCATAGTGGTTGTGTAAAATAATGTGGTAATTTCATCATAATAGGGTGGTTTTGTATTAAAATAAGAGTGGTTTTATAATATGTAATAATAATTTCATCCCAAAAAGAGTCAGTTACATAACCATCCCTATAAATAGGGGTGGTTTCATCACCATCATTTAATCTTCCAAATTAAATTCCACAATTCATTCCTTAACTCATTTTCATGGTTATTGTCATGATTCTTTCTTTATCCACCCTAATGTTTCATCCATTTAGACCTATCTCACTCCCTCTTCTATTTTTAGTCATTTTAAGTCCCTCTCAAGTTTAGCTACTAGTTTAACTTAGTTAAAATCCTTCATGAAATCTCCATTGCTCTTCTACAATTAAGCCAAATTTATCTTCATTTTGGATTTAAAAAAATGTGTGTTTATCTTAGTAGTTTTTAAGACTTTACAACCATAACCTACTATAATTACTTTATATATTTTAATTGATTAATTTTGTGTTCTACTACATAGTTATGGATAAATTGAGGCATTATTCTTGTAACTTGATCTTTGTAAGTAGTGTCTTCAACCAGCTACAATAATATATTCCTTGTTTTGAGTTTTTCCTTCTCTTCTTTTCCCATTTGTGATAGTCATTTATTCATCATCCTTGTTAAATATGTCCTATAATCTTTGTTTTGGTGAAGGAGCTAACATGACCACAATGCAATAAATTTATTACTTTCAACTAGTCTACATTATGATCAAGTTGGAGTTTATTAACTTAGACTTGTTAATTTTATTTCATTGGATTAGATTAGTACTCATTCTTATATTATATTAAATATTTATTTTTTTAAAAGGCAAATTTTTTATGAGAAAGTACTCCCTTAATTTTCTCATCTTTACTAAAAAAGCAATAGACAAAATCTTTATTTTACATCTCTATCTTTAGACTTACTCTAATTAGCATAAAACCTTAAAATAAAAATTTAGGAATGTTTGAGGAAACATTTAATACACTTTTAACCAACACAAAATTTAATTTTTTTAGATTCAAAATGAACTTCATTTCTCTCAAAATAATCAACTAGCAAGCAACAAAACACTAGATAAACTCTAGGCAAATAAGAGGATTTTATATTTATTATTTTATCATTATTTTAGATTAATTTAATTTTTTTTATTATTTAGATAATTAAAAAATTTATAATTTATGTTTATGTCTCTTTCTTCTTTTTAAACAAATCATTAAAAACTTGCATACAATAAGTAGGAAAATTAGAAAACTAGTTTAGTTTGTTGGTTTATAAGAAAACTATAAAAAATAATAGATTATTGTTATTTTAGGCTAGAAAATTTCTTACATTTTTTTAAAATTTATAAAAAATAATTCATAATATTCCCATCTTCATAATAAAAAAAAAAACTAGAAAACATCCTCACCTAGATTACTTTTAGACAAAGCTAGGAAAAATTGACATCTTGCACAATATAGTAGATTTCTCTCTCTTTAAATGTGTTGGGAATTAACCTTATTTGGGTCCTTCCTATAGTTTTTTTAGTATTAAATATTTTCACTTGAACTTGTACCCATTGAGGAGATGATAAGTCTCTCTTGATTCAAGTGGCACAATGGAACCACCTCAGGGATGTGGGTGTTCCAAATTAGAGGTGGATCTCTAGATTAGGGGCTAGTTCCCCTTAATGTATCACTATAGATCAAACATATTGCTAGATTTTGGGAGGTAAAAAGGGAAAAGTATAATTTAAATAAAATTAATATAATGGAGGTAATACAATAGATATGTTGATGGCATCCAACCATATGTATCTCACACTTGAAATCAAAAGACAACTAAAACATACACTCTCCAATCAATGTTTTCTTGCATCAATGTTACATTGTGGTGTTGTAGATGAATGTACAAAGCTATGAAGACTAGACAAGAGGCTTATGAGGGAAATAATTAAAATAATATCACTTAAACCTTGAAATATCTTGGAACACATCACATTCCCTATAAAAAGAAGATGCAAATAGGTGAAATAAATGAACAACATGATAAGGAATCCTTAGTCTTCACTTATGTAAGATCACACATTCAATTAAACACACTAATTAAAATCATGGAATAGGTAAAAATTATTCATTTTATTGATCAAAGGGTGTAAAATTTATTATGGCTTCACCATACTCAGGTGGAGCATCCATACAATGCCAAAAAAGCTAATATTTATAGCAATTATGAGAGAAGAGAGAGAAGGGGAAGCTCAAGAGTCACTAAGACACTTGTCAATAATAAGATGAGTTAAAACATAAATGTAATATATCATTAAATAGGTCATAAAATTATATTAAGGACAAATGACTCCCATGTTGTCTAACTCCTCCATAGGTGGCATAGATTCTCTCTTGCTTATACATGAAACTACCTCCATGATTTACCTTAACAAAACTGCTTTATCACTATATAGGGTCAGGTTTGATGAATAATATGAAGGGGAGGGATTACCAAAGATACATAACATGTATTTTATTATTACCTAATCATTGTTACTCCTCTGACCATGAGCAATCATTCATGACAGTCACAAGTAACTCCTTCCCATGCACCTCTCACACTTGGCACCCAAAAACTTTTCAATTCTATAATTTGATCTATGAAAAATGAGGGATGACATGTGTCAATGGTTTCCAAGTCATTAGGTCCATAAATCAAGCCTTAAAAAGGCTTCCTAATTGGATCTCTCACCATTTTCACTAAGTGTTCACTATCTACCCACTAGACTTGCTGAGATGAAGAAGATGGTAGGAATACTTAGGAGATGAGATAGCTCAAAAAATTGACATGATGAATTATAATAAGTCCTAAACTCTCTCCCAAAGGTAGTTTCATCTCTTGAAAGTTATCTATTCCTAAGAAACAAAAAAAAATTGTCAAAGAAATCCCTATTAGACCCCTTTTGTACAAGTGAGGTAGACCTCAATCACATGGGGAGGATCCATAGAGAGTCCTATGTCACTTACAATTTTTTTCATGGCCTTTCCACCCCCTTTGGATACTTCACTTGCCTCATCCTCCTAATTAGGTCCTTATGGAGGGTTTTGTGCTACTTCTACTCTTAGAATTTATTTATAGCCATGGCACATTAGAATTCTATCTAAATTCCACTTATTTCTTCTTAAGTATCCTCTCCATCATCCATAAATAACTCAACATCCCATGCACAACCTCATGCAAGTTCCAAGCATTCCAAGTTGGCCAGTCATGCCATTTACATGTATTCTATAAGGGTCAGAGTGCTTCAAGCCCAAAAATGTCTTTTTTATAGTTTCCCCTACAAACTAAAATTCTATACACCTTTGTATATGTACCATACATATGACTCAAAAACATATAAATCTTGTCTTAAGCTAGAAATGAAGATGAACATTCATTTAACCTTAGCTTTTACCATGCCTAATGGCTCTACCTATAAAATTCATGGTTTGAACTATTTGGTGACCCTTCAGACCTATTTTGTATCTTAAAAATTTCATATTTACCTCTATGAAGATGATCCAAGGCACTGGAATGCTTGCCAAGAGCTGAAAATAGAAGAGACCCCTTATTTGGAGTTAGGCTTGTTCGTGCTAAGTACATCATGATTGCAACCTTAGATGCATATAGTACATTGTTTGGTCTCAGGGATTATAGGATGGTTCTACATATTTTCATGGATTTAATATAAATCAACAAACCTTATAGAAAAGTGTCCAAACTCTCTTGTCCATATTTCTACCCTTTTTCCAAAAGTTGTAGGGTCTGTGTGTGAAGAAAAATACCCTACATCTGAGACAAAATAGAGGTGGTTTACCTTATTTTATAATCAAATAAAAATATTTTATGGGTTTCTCCAACTCTCAAGTATGACTTGTACCAAATTTTATCCCTTTACTCCACGTTTTAGACCTCCAACCTTCTCCATTTCCTAGGCAGACTTTTCCTAGGTGCATTATCTAAAAGGTATGAGTGTTGACTGTGTTTTGGCTTTGTTTGAGATTACCTAACCTTATTTTCATATTAAAATTGCCTCTAAATGTCTCCATACATTTTATTAAGTTGTTAAATCTTCTATTGAAACATAAAACCTATCCTTGTTCATCATATGCATATTGAAGACCCTAAATTGGGCTCTTTAATATAAGACTGAGCCACTCCTATTTGATAGGACCAGTTGTAGGTGTCAATGTTGTTAATGAGTTTGTTTATAATTTAAAAAATTTCCTATGTAATCCTTTTAAATTACTAAACATGCCTCTCTACATTTTCAAAAAATTTAAGTATCAAACAATCACACTATACACCAAGCTAGCACACTACCTACTTGACTAAGATATGCATGTTTTAACCCATGCCTGTAGGTGAAGAAATGGCTTATTTGGAGCTTGAAACATATTATTGATCAAAATATAACCTTTTAGGGTCATAATTTTTTTTAAACCTATTTCTATCTAATTTTTCAACACTAAACTCACTATACATAGTCCCCATATTGTTCACTATTTGTTCCTACTGTAGGTGCATATTTAATGCTCCTGTATAGGCTAGGAATGAGTCTAGGTGAGTTCAAAACATAAAGTAATATCTTCATCAAGTGGTGTTCAAGGCATGAAAACTATTATAAATAATTCCAAACTATTTCATCATGTACTAAGCTCTCACATTGTTAAATTGGATGGAAAGGACTATCATGGTTCAGGCCTGTAGACATCATTATAGGAAATCAATGTCTTTGGAGGCACTTTTAGGGCTTTAAATGAATGCCTTACACTTGTAATTTTGACCCCAAACTTGGCATAAGTCATGTCTATGGTAAGGGATACGAATTCAAACAACTAATAGTGTTGGAAGGTCCTTTGGTTATGCTATATGCTATTTACAAAAAGCTTAAATACCTCTATTTAGGCCATTTAGGGACTGAGAGACCAAAAATGGTCTTCATCTTCTTAGAGTAAATTTCATATCCTTTTTGGCCATTATCCACCTTATACAAGATTAGCATGGTTTCTTCAATGTGTAATGGCTCCAAATGGGGTCTCATCTCACTTCCACATTCAAATGACCATCTCAAACTCTTGTTTAGTCCACATATAGTTGGAGGTTTGGTGTACCATAGTAAACTATAGTATAACCAATATAGAGGTCTCATAAACTTGAATTTTGATGCTTCCCACTAACAACTTGATGAGTTTATATCAAAACCAAGATGTGGACATGCACATTAATCCTTCCATACATCTTCATGATGCAAGCAAGGGTCTTGTAAATGTAAATTTTGAGTTGTAAGGTAGTGAGAGTGAAGTTGAGTATTGATATGCTTATTTAAAATGCCTCCTAACATCTCAAATTAAATTTTTATCCCTCAAATGGATAACCCTCATTATGAACACTCTGAAAACAACCTTAAAACACCCTCAAGGCACCTCTAGGTTGTCATTTTTTGAGTACAAAATAGTGAGGGTGAAATTAGACTAAAAACAAGCCTAGAGGAGGATTTTGAACTATTGAGACCTCCAAAAGCAATGGAACAATGTAAAACCAATGGATAATCTAGGAAAAACACATGAAACTATAAAAACCATCAAACCATTGCAAATAAATTTGAAACTAGCTCAAAAGGAGACCCCTCATGGATGTGAATGCATAAAAAGCTACATGGGGTATAAGTGATGGTTCATAAAGGATAAGCCATTAAAATTAAAAATATTTCCATGAAAATTAATCTAACTCAAATTAATTTCAACCCCCAAAATCATTCCTCTCAACTTCAACTGTACGACCCACACCAAGAATTTGAAATTGACCTTTCTTGACTTGCAAGGACAAGAATGAAGAAACAAAAGAAAATAATGAAATATTTTCACACCAATCATTTAAAATATTAGGAGTTGAATAGACATTTTCCCCATGTTTTAATCTAAAAGTGGACTTCCCAAGTTCATACAAGTGTCAATAAGGTCCTATTTTCAAGGATAAAATGCCTCTTTCTACATAAAAATACTTATTGACTTGAATCTAATTGATTCCTAACATTATTTAACCCCATTCACATTTATATCTCCCTTGGTGATAAATATTCTTCATTAATTAAACATACAAGTCATTTAATGAGCTAGAAATATGACCAAAAGGCCCCTTTTGCATATGAAACATGGTGAAGGACAAATTTATGACTCAAAAACACCTTAGAACACCTAAAATACCACATTAGGATATTTTAAAGATAATTGGAACTTTTTACAATGTTTGAATTTGGTTGAATTTGGTCGTATAAGGAAGATGAACTTAGACCAAGGCTAGACTAGGGATAAGTAAAGTGTTTAGACCAACATGAGACCCATATATGACATATGAAAACCTATAAATTTTTAAAAAATTTAGGATTTGACTCAATTTGACTAAAATTAAAATTTGGTCAACATTTTTGGCAATTCTGAGGGGTAACATGCTTGCCTATCTTAAAGACTAGTAGCCTTATCCCATATATTGGAAAAAGGGAGTTAGATGCACTTTGAAACAAAAGCATCAGACCTTGACTTGACCAATAGGACAATTGATTTACCTCAAAACACACAAAAGAAAGACAACACACAATAATACCAAGCAAACACACAAATCAAAGGAACACTTTTTCTACTAAGCACTTAGGGAGAACAAGACACAACAACAAATAGACTAATTATGTACATCTAACCAAATATACCTCCCTTCTTGGATCAAAGGGGAGGCTTCTTAGGTATCTTCCTTGATAAGAAACCTCATAGTTCCAAATAAGTTGCTTGTTAGAGTGGATGCTTGGTGAATCAACCTCTTTTATTACCACTTTACTTAGAGAAGCTCTAAATAGATCATCATCAAACAAGTTTCCAATGTAGACATACTCATTATGATCTTAAAGGCATATTTCTTGCTAGTCTCTAATGCTAGTGTAGTCTCCTATAGTGTTCATGATAATCAATTCATTCTTGAAAGGATAATTTGGCTCATGTACTAATTGGTATGTGTCTTGAGTCAACTCATCTTTCTCTATTTATTCAAGAAGCTTAAAAAACTAATTTATAGCCTCTTCACTATTCTCTTGAGGAAGGGAAGTTGGTTTTATGTCACAATTAATACAATAGTCTTCAAGTTCATCCCAAAAAGAATCATTTACTTGTTCAATCTGCTCATAGTCTCTTTCCTTAACATCAAATTCATACCAATATGATTTTTCTTCTTCTTTATCAAGGACCAAGACATCATATTTCTCATGGGAATCTTCTTGGAGCTCTTCATCATCACATCCCATAATTTGTTCACCATCTTCATCAAAACAAAATGGGAATCTATCAAGTAAAGATAGTGATAGCTCATCATACTTAAATGTTTCCATACCTACTACCTCTCCTACTTGGATTTGAATATTTTTGGAAATCTCAATCTCCTCATTAGACACATTTGGAAAATCCTCCTCTTTAGTTGTAATGTCGTCAAGAGTTGCTTTCTCTTTATCTTCATATTTTTTGAACATTTATATACAAGTGTGCCCTATGTCTTCTTCTTAAACTATGTCATTATTTTTAGTCATATCCAAAGGATTTTTATGCCTCTTGAGTCTATTAAATTCATTTCATATGTCTTCAAATATTTACCGCAAGTTTTCTTCCTCATGCTCATCTTCAAGAGTTGACTCTTTTACCTTGGTTTCATGAAATTCTCCTAAGACTACCATTTCTTGAGAGGTAGCTTGAAAATGTTCTTTATCCTTGAAAGTACATTTTACTTCATGATCATGATGATAATATTCAAAAAGTGGATAAGATATAGAGTTATCTTCAAGATCCCCCACCTCCTCCTCTCTCATGGTAATGCAAATACTAGGCATCTTAAAATCATGTTCTCTATCCCAACAAGGCTACGAAGGTGGTAGGTTTTCTTCAAGAAAGAGATACTTTTACTTATCATCCAAATAATCCTATTTAGGCTCCCATACCACATTTAAATTAGTCTAAAGTGTGATGGTGTGTGGGAAGTATGAACTAGTTGGTGGGGGTGTCACATAGAGCTAAAAATCAGCTTGAGGGTGGAGTGTAAGATATTGTTCATGGACACACATCCCTTAAAACATATAAAAATTAGCTATTGGACTATTATTTTTCTCACCAAGGGTAGTTAATATGGTTATTTTATCCTCATACTCACTCATGAGAGTCTCTTGATCAACCATGAATTGGATTTAATCCTCTTTACTTGCCTTTCTCAAAATAGGTTCTTCTTTGAGAGGGGGTGAAGTGAAAAATTGATGGATAGGCTCATGGATTAGAGATTAAATAAATAGAGTATGAGATTTATTAGAAGGTAAAATATTTTATATGGATTTTGAAATAAATGAGAAGGCTTATGAGTAGATTTGGAAAAGATGAAAGCACTAGTTAGTTCATATGGAAGTGAAACATTGGGCTGGTTAGGAAGGGAAACATTAGCATGAGCAAGAAATACACTTTGTCCATAATATCTTGGTGTCAAATCCATGGTAACACCTGACATAATATGAAAAGGATCATAAGAATATTATTTAGGATGATAGGCATAAAAACATGAAGGTTAAGCCTCATATTGACGCTGATAGGACTGTGTTTATTGATACCTATTTTCATAGGATTGCCCATTAAGAGGGGAATGGATTATATGGCTACCATGGCTCATGGGGATGATGGGTATTTTTATAGGGATAAAAAGGATTATATTAGAGTTGATGAAGGTCATATGGATATTGATAGAGATCACGACAAGGTTGACCAAGTAATTGTTCATATTGAGGGGGAATAAGCAAAGATGGATATGTCTCCCCAACTTGTGTTAGGACAAACTCAACATCAAAATAATCCATGAATCACTCATGAGAAGTGTATATAACAATAAAACAACTTAAAATAAAAACCTAGACTACTTAACCAATATATTTATGCTTGGATTCACCATTGGTGCTTAGTGAAATAATCTTCAAAGGCTAGTATCTTGAGAAGAACACCAAAAATACTCAAGGATTGGACCTTCGAGTCCCACCAAGCATGCCAAAAACTGTTGTCACTTGAAATTTCACAAATTTATGAGATTAAAAGTCTCTCCTCATTAAAGTGGCACAATGGAACCACCTCAGGGTTGTGGGTGTCCCAAATTGGAGGTGGATCTCTATATTAAGGGCTAGTTCCCCTTGATGTATCAATATAGCTCAAACCTATTGATAGATTTTCTAGGGTGAAAATGGAGAAGGATAACTAAAAATACTTATATAATGGAGGTGATACACCAGATATTTTTATGGCATCCAACCACATGTATCTCACACTTGAAATCAAAATACAACTAAAACATACACTCTCTAATCAATGTTTTCTTGAATCAATGTTACATTGTGGGGTTATAAATGAATGTAAAGGATAGGAAGAATAGAAAAGAGGAATATGAGGATACTAATGAAAATAATATAACTTAAACATTAACATATCTTTGAGTACATCACATGCTCTATAAGAAGAAGATGCAAATAGGTGAAATAAATGAGCAACATGCTAAGGAATCTTTAGTCTTCACTTATGCAAGATCACACATTCAAGTAAAAATAATAAGTACAGTCATGGAATAGGTAAAATGTAGTAATTTTATTGATAAAAGTGTGTAAAATTTGGCATGGATTCACCATAATTAGGTGGAGCATCCATAAAATGTTGAAAAGGCCAATATTTATAGCAATATGAGAGAAAGAGAAGGGGAAGCTCAAGAGTCACTAAGACACTTGTCAAGAAAAGAGGATGAGTTAAAAAATAAATTTAATTTGGCATGAAATAGGTCTTGAAATGAAATTAAGGACAAATGTCTCCCAAGTTGTCTAACTCCTCCATAGGTGGCATATACTCTCTCTTACTTACACATGAAACTGCCTCCATGATTTACCTTCATAAAGCTACCTTATCACTACATAGGGTTAGGTTTTATGATTAATATAAAGGGGAGGGGTTAAAAAAAATCCCTCACATGAATTTTATTAGTCCATAATCATTATTACTCCTCTGACCATGAGAAATCATGCATGATAATCACAAGTAACCCCTTCCCATGCACCTCTCAGACTTGGCACCCAAAACCTTTCCAATTATACAATATAACCCATTAAAAAGGATGGATGACATGTGTAAAGGGTTTAAAAGTCATAAATTTAATCAATAAAGACTTAAAAGGCTTCCAAATTAGAGCTCTCACCCTTTTCACCAAGTGTTCACTATCTACCCACTAGATTGGCTGATATGAATAAGATGGTAGGCACACTTGGGAGATGAGATAACTAAATACAATGAACATGAGGACTTATAATAAGTCCTAACATATCTCCAAAAGGTATTTTCAACTCTTTAAATTTATCTATACCTACAAAACATATAAAATTATCAAATAAATCCCTATTAGACCCCTTCCATACAAGTGAAGTAGACCTCAATCACATTTAGAGGAGCCCTGGAGACTCCTCTATCACTTAAAATTGGTTTCATGACCTAACTAACCTATTTGGATACTTAATTTGCCTCATATTCCCACATGGGTCCTTATGGAGGGTTTTATGAGGGTTTTGTGCTACTTATAATCTTAGCATTTGTTCATAGTCATGGAACATTGGAATTATATATAAATTCCACTTATGTATTCTTAAATATCCTCTCCATAATTCCCAAACAGCTTATCTTCCATGCACAACCTCATGTGAGTTCTAAGCATTCCAAGTTGGTCACTCATGCCATTTCCATGTATTTTGTGAGGGTCTGAGTGCCTCAAGCGCAAAAATAGATTCTTGATAGTTTCCCCTAAAAACTAAGAGTCTATAAACCTGTTTATATGTCCCATACACATGCCTCAAAAGTATGTAAATCTTGTCTCAAGCTAGAAATGAAGATGAGCATTCATTTGGCCTTAGGTTTTACCATGCCTAATGGCTCTGCTTGAAACCTTCATGATTTGAACTATTTGGTGACCCACTAGACCTATGTGATAGCTTAAAATTTTCATATTTACATATATGAAGATGATACAAGTCACTGGAATGATTTTCAAGATCTAAAAGTAGAAGAGACCCCCTATTTGGAGCTAGGCTTATTCATGTTAAGTACATCATGACTGCAACCTTAGATGCATATAGTGCCTTATTTGGTCTTAGGGATTCTAGTATAGTTTTCTAGGCTTTCATGGATGTAATATAACTCAAAAAACCTTATATAAAGGTTCACAATCTCTCTTGTATATGTTTATACCCTTTTTCCAAAAGTTACAGGGTCTGTGTGTGAAGAAAAGTACCTTGCCTCTGGGACAAAATAGAGGGGGGTTACCTTATTTGCTTAGAAAATACAGCTATTGGAGGATTTTATCAAAATATCAAGGATGGATTATACTAAATTTTATCTCGTCTCCATGTTTTAGATCTCCAACCTTCTCCATTTCCTAGGCAAACTTTTCCTACGTGCAATATTTGTAGGGTATGAGTGTTGACTACATTTTGGGTTTGTTTGAGCTTTCATGACCTTGTTTTCATAGTTAAAATTCCTCTCATGGTCTCCATCCCTTTGATGAAGGTGTTACAACTCATATTCACCTCTCAAACCTATCGTTATGCATCATATGCTTATTGAAGACTCCAAATTGAGCTCTTTAATATAAGGTTGAGCCACACCTATTTGATAGGACCAGTTATAGGTGTCAATCCTCTTAATTATTTCGTTTATAATTTTAAAAAACTCATATTTAATCCTTTGAGATCACTAAACATTCCTCTCTTCATTTTCAAACTATTTAACTATCCAACAATCACATTACACACTAAGCTAGCCCATTGCCTACTTGACTGAGATATGCATGTTTTGACCCATACCTATAGGTTAATATATGGCTTTTTTGGATATTGAAACATATTATTGATCAACATAGAACTTTTTAGGGTCATAAAAATTGGTTTTCAACTATTTATATCCACTTTTTCAACATTTAACTCACTAGACATAGTCCCCATATTGTTCACTCTCTACACCTACTGTAGGTGCATATTTAATGCCCCTGTACAGGCTAGGAGTGAGTCTAGGTGAGTTCAAAACACAAAGTAATATCTTAATCAAGTGGTGTTCAAATCATGAAATATATTATAAACAATTCCAAACTATTTCATTATGTAACAAACTATCACATTTCTAAATTGGAGGGAAAGGCTTATCATGGTTCAGGCCTGTGGACATCATTATGGGAAATCAATGTCTTTGGAGTCATTTTTGGGGCTTTAAATGATTGCCTTCCACTTGCCATTTTGACCCCAAAATTTTCATAAGTGTTTTTTTATGGTAGGAGATGCTAATTCAAACAACTAAGAGTGTTGGAAGGTCCCTTGGTTATGATATATATTATTTCCAAAAAGCCTAAAGACCTTTACTTAGGCCATTTAGGGACTGAGAGACCAAAAATAGTCTTCATCTTCTTAAAGTGACTTTCATAGAATTTTTGGCCATTTTCCACCTCATACAAGCTTAGCATGGTTTCTTCAATGTGCAATGGCTCCAAGTGGGGTTTCATCTCACTTCCAAATTCAAATGACCATCTCAAACTCCTGTTTAGGCCACCTGTAAGTGGAGGTTTGGTACACCATAGTAAACTATAGTATAACCAATATGGAGATCTATCAAAAACTTGAATTTTGATGATTCCCACTAATAATTTGATGCATTTATAGCAAAACCAAGAGGTAGACATGCACATTTATCCTCCCATACATCAACATGATGCAAGTAAGGGTACTGTATATGCAAATTATGAGTTACAAGGTAGTGAGAGTGAAGTTGAGTACTGATATTCTTGTTTAAAAGGCCTCCTAACATCTTAAATATAATTTTTAGACCTCAAATGGATAACCCTCATCAAGTAAACTTTGAAAACAACCTCAAAACACCCTAAAGGAACTTGTAGGTTGTCATTTTTTTAGTACAGAGTAGTGAGGCGGAAATTAGACTAAGAACAAGCCTATAGGAAGCTTTTGAACTATTGAGACCTCAAAAATCAAGGGATGAATGTGAAACCAATGGATAAGTGATGAAAAACACATGAAATTATCAACACCATCAAACCAAGGTTAATAAATTTGAAACTAGCTCAAAAAGAGACCCCTCATGGATGTGAGTGCATAAAAAATTACCTAGGGTCTAAGTGATGGTTCATAAAGGAGAAGCCATTAAACTGAGAAATCTTGTCATGAAAATGAAGTTTACTTAGATTAATTTCAACCCCTAAAATCATTCCTATCAACTCCAACTATATGACCCACACCAAACATTTGAAATTGACCTTTCTTGACTTAGAAGGACAAGAAAGAAGAAATCGAAGAAAATAATGAATTTTATGATGAAATATTTTCACACCAAGCATGGAAAAGATCATAGGGAGTTTAATAAACACTTTACCCATGTTTTAAATTGAAAGTGGACTTCCCAAGTCCATAAAAGTGCCAATAAGGGTATATTTTCAAGGAAAACTACCTATTTATACATAAAATTGCTTCTTAAACTGACTATGAATGATTATTGACATGATCTAACCCCATTCAAATTAAAATCTCCCTTGGTGACAAATATACTTCATTAACTAACCATACAAGTCATTTAATGAGTTAAAAATATGACCAAAAGGCCCCTTTTGCATATGAAACATGGTGAAGGATAAATTTATGACTTAGAAAAACCTTAGAACACATAAAATACCACATTAGGATATTTTAAATATAATTTTGAACTTTCACTATGTTTGACTAGAGTTGACTTTGGTATTATAAGGAAGATAGACTTAGACCAAAGCTAAACCAGGGACAAGTAAAGTGTTTAGACCAACATGAGACCCCTATAAGACATATTAAAACCTATAAGAAGTTTAAAAATGAAGGGGTTAACTCAATTTGACTAAAATTCAAATTTGGTCAACATTAACTTTTATCTAAAATAATTTTTTTATCCTAAGTTTCCTTTATGTGTGTAGAATTTTTATTTATGTGAATTATAAATTAACATAGATTTGGATTCCAAGAGGTGTCACTCACCTCTTTTTTCTCCTTTAGGTTTTGGTTTTTACTCTTACAAGTAACTCCATCCCCCACCTAGTACACACTTCCCTATACTCTCTAAGGGAATAAACTATACGTGGGACACATTAATGAGGCTTGTAAAGTAATCATGGGATTCCTTGTAACTCTCATTATTTTCTTCTTGATCTACAAAAGAGCCTTCCTATCCTAATTTCTTCACTATAAACTTGAAGCTCTTTCTCTTCTTCACAAATTCATCTTACTTTTAAAGTTTTAATTATGGAGATTTTTGGTGACAAACCTTCTTATAAGATCATGTTGGTTTTTTCCAATGTGTTCTATTTTACACTTAAAAAATATTTATATCAACATTATGGATTGATATTTTCATGGTTAAATTATTATTTTACATTCATTTACTCATTTATTTCAACATTTAAGTTGATCTTTGGCAATATTTCTAATATGGTATTAGAGCCATAGTTTGGTTAATATTTACATCCTTTGAGGATTTACAGATTTGAAGGTGAAAGAGAAACATTTTTCATTCAACATTTTTATTTTTTTCTATTTATAGTTATATAACCAACTTTAATCTTTGTGATATTAATCCTTGGTCAAAAAATATTTTCTTGGTCTCTTGATAACCTCATCTTGTAGGCAGTTCATAAAATTGTTTTTGAGTTTTTTTCAAAGTTTAGAGTTTTTTTAACCTAAAAACTTGTTTAATAAGGAGGCCATATATTTTTATTGGTATTAATTTTTTATAAAAAAAATTCTTTTTGTTTAACTATCATCTAAGAATATGCTATTAAAATTTTAGAAAAACTCAAGTCATGGTTTTAAGAAATCACCAAAAATGTCCCTGCTAGTTTAAAATTAAAAAATTCTATTTTTAAATTTAAGTAGTTTCTTTATTTATTTATTTTTCATTGCATGACAAGTGAAAGGTTTTTTCAATAAAAAATGAATATTTTATAATTTTAGTCACAATTCTTAGTTCCCTCTTTCCCACATGGTAAACATATTTCAAATTGAAGAGTTTTTTAATTTACTTTTGATTATAAATTAAAACTCATATAATTCCAAAGAGGTGAATCTTTTATCCAACAATTTTTTTCCTTCCTAGGTGGAATTCACTCATTTTATTATGTGAATTCAAAAAAAATCAATCTTCTTTTTTGGTTTGAAATTTTAATCAACCAAAAGTAAATCTTTTATATATGCAAATCAAAAAAGTTTTTATTGGTGAGATTTTTTTAGCACAATATCTCACTTTCCATTTATAAATCCTTTCACTTAAACTTTGGAAGTTCATTTTTTTTTTACAAAAATTTTTATGTAAGGAAATTTAAAAACTTTAAGTTTCTTTTATTTAAGAAATAAAATATTTATTTCAAAATAAATTTGGTTTTCTAGTGTGGACTTATATTAATAAGTTAATTAATTTAAGCTTTTATTTTACAATAAATATTTTCAAATGTTATATAGATAAATTTATGTTTCTTGTCACTGATTTTATTTTAGTGTTAGCAATATTTGTGTCTTCTACTCTCATGGATCTTAAATTGGCTATTTTTTTGTTTTATAAGAACACTATGCCAAAAATATTTCAAAAAAATGAATAAATTTGTACTCTTAAACATATAATTTCATGTAAAAATGACATTCTAAATGCTTTACAATCCTCTTTTATTGAGAAAATGCAAACTATGAAATACTTTATAAATGATCTAAATGTCAAGTTTGTGTCTTTTGCTAATATTTATAGCTCTAATGATGATTAATCTCATTATGAATCAAAACAAACTCAAATTCATGTGTACACTCCTATCAACCCAACTTAATAATCATGAAAATTATGGGATACTCAGGTGGTGAACATGGTAAGTACATAACTAGTATAATCAAACCTATTTTGTCTCCTAATTCAAATTATAAAGGTCTTGGTTCTGATGAATCTATTGTTTCTAATGAAAAATTTACATCCTATTATCCTCCATATAAAAAAAACTTATAATGTAACTTTTTTTAATTATACTTATTCTAATGTTCATGCTTTGGTTAAAATCATTAAACCTTGTATGTATTGTAGAAAACACATGCATTTTATATCTAAATGTTGGAAATTTCACCCATGCAATTATTGTGGTAAATCTATACATGACACTTTGCATTTTTATAAAATAACTAAATATCCTACCTCTAAGGGTAATATTATTTAGATTCCTAAATAAATTAAATATTTTAGAGACTTTAATATGTATTTTTGTGATAATTATTTTAATGATTCATGTAGAATATCTTTTGTAATTGATATGTCTTTTTTGTATCCATCTTGATTAACTGAATATCTTTTTACATTCCTTACTTTTTATTTCATAGGATAGATGCTTTGATTATGTTGACTAATTTCATGCAAGTTTATGCTTTATGATGGAAGTTGAATTTAATCTTTTTACCTTTTTTTTTACATCTACTTTTATTATATTATGTGTGTAGATTGTATTTTTGGCATATTGGTTACTTAACTTGAAATATTGGTGTTAACTTACTTATTTTTTAGGTTTAAGGATAATTAATCTTTATTTATGGCCTTTGTTCCATTGTGGATCAACCATATTATTCAAAAAGGATTCTTGGAGCTTCTTGGTAATCACACTTTCTTCCTTGCAACTTTTGGTGGCACTGTCTCTTCTTTTTTCTCTAAACTTTTTATTTTTCCTCTTGAAGAAAGAATATATTAAGAGGGAATATTATGTAATTTCAACTTCCTTTATTTGTAAAATTTTTTCTCCACTTTTTTAACTCCAAATTAAACTTAAGGAAGAGTGTTGGAGAATTAACCTTATTTGGGCCCTTCTTATAGTTTTATTAGTATTATCTTTTATTTAAGACAATTTTTTTATCTTAAATTTCTTTTATGTGTGTAAAATTTTTAATTATGTGAATTATAAATTCACATAAATCTAGATTCCATAAGGTGTCACTCACTTGTTTATTCCACTTTAGGTTTTTGGAGTTAATCTTACAAGTAACTCCTTCTACCACTTAGCTTACACTTCCCTACATTCTCTAAGGGAATAGGTTACAAATGGCACACATAAATGAGGCTTTTAAGGTAATAATGGGTTTCCTTGTGACTCCCATTCTTTTCTTATTTCTCTATATGTGGCTTGATCTATTCAAGGTGATGTTATTCTTTTACATTCATTTAATTGTTTATTTCAACATTTAAATCGATCTTTGGAAACATTTATAATAGAATGCATTATTAAATAATTGTAAAAAGGATGAAAATAAGTTTTGATTCTATTTACTTTCATTTTTTCATTTTTTTACTTTAATCATTTAAATTTCAGCAAGCAACCATTTAAAAAAATAAACAAAAAAATAAGAAAAACATTTCAAAAATCCTTGTCCAATCATACAAGCCAAAAAAACCTTGCTTCTGTCAACACAAGTCCTTGTAGAATCTATCCAGATAAGCTCATACACTTAGACATTTTCTAATACCTCTTTGATGACACTCATAGAAACTCTTAATATGCTAGAGGTCTTTCCCCTAGGGTTAAAACACCTAATCCCATAGCATACAATTTTATATAAATAGAGATCTTAAGGGAGAGGTATTAAATTTCACCCCAATCCCCAACATCATTGTTAATTCTATTAATGCCTTAGAGGAACAAGAAAAAAAACCTTGATCTATTGATCATTATCCTCCACTAGAACAAGGGATGTCATTAAAATGTTATGCAATAATATTTTCCCAGTCCCTTTTTCTTATTCTATTTAGGTCGAGCCTCATCTTATATTATTCACATTTGTGAATGACATTGATTGGGCATGATCAACTCAACATATTTTATCTCATTATACAAGTCATTCAGCCTAATCTCCCATATTTCCCTAGTCCTAACAATGCCAAATAGATTAACCTCCTTGTGATCTCAGAGATCAAAGGGCCTTGTAGCTCAAATTTTGCATACCTTGATTCTCTAAATGATTACTTTTAAACTATATAAGTATTTTGGTTTCATAATGATAACTCATTTCAACCACCCATTTAAAATCCCATTTAAATTAATAACCAACCCAATCAATTTTCCATACATTACATTGGATACCTTAGCTTGACCTTGGGGTGTGAAGTGCATGGTTTAACATATGTTATTCACATGTACACAAGCTCACCATAATGATAATTTTATTCCTTATCCTCTCTAATATGCTAATGTGAATATAATTCTTCAACATCTTATGCATAAAAAAATGACTAAACATATTTAAAATTAATGTTAGCTCCATTTATTGTATCTATATATATTAGAAACTTTTGTCTAACTATTACATATGATGGGACTAAGGATTCAACTATTTTACTCAAATATTTAGGTAATCTTTACAAGGAATGGGTCCAAACTAATACCTTTGATAATACTAAAATAATTATCAAAACATTTATGAAAGATGATTTATAATAGTGTAACCAAATACTTCAACATTCTATTTTACAACTAGAAGATTTAGTTAATGCTCTAGTTAAGGAATTTCAACACACCAATCTTCTCGAAAATAGCCTAATCCATTTCATCAATGCTAAGCAATTAATTAATAAATCCACTCATACCTCTATCAAACAATGGAAATTATTGTATCATAAAGTAAATCATAATATGAGTGATGATAATCTTTCTCTTCATCACTACCCTTAAAACTTAATTTCAATACAAGGTTCAAATTTTATCTCCCCAAACTCTAGAAATTGCTTTTAATTAGGCAAAAATATAATTTTTTTTATGAATCAATTTGAACCTTATCATAATATCATCAAGTATTATTTCAAAACCTTAACTAATGTAATAACCATTACTAATTCTAACTCTAAGCCTCATCAAACCAAAAGAAGATAAAACTAATAAGATATTCAAACTCACTCCCACTCACTATTGAACATATCATAAATGAATAAGTTATTACCTCCAACCAAACCTTTCATTCATACTACCAATATGTATGCAAAGGGAAATGAAACTGATCTATAAATCAATCCTATCTTGGAGAAGATAAATCCTACTTACACTTCTGATTGTTGATATATTAGATATTCAAGGTCATGATTGAGATGGCTCTGCTAGAGCTGACCAAGGGATCTCTTACCAAAATAATATCACTAGGGAGGGTTCCAAAGCCTCTAGTCAAGAAAAATTATGCAATAACCCTAACTAGGTCCTTTGTTTTTATATTCACTAAACTAATAACAAGTAAAGTCTAATCTAGTGCTCATCAAAGATTATGAAAAAAAATGAGGTTAGTAAACATAAAAGTAAACATGCATAAGATAATCCTATTTAATATATATATATATATATATATATATATATATATATATATATGTATGTATGTATGTATGTATGTATGTATGTATGTATGTATGTATGTATATAAAGAATCTAATGCATGCAAAGATAACAATATATTCAAAATCCATTACTTATTCTACTTATATCTAATCAAGAGAGGGGAAAAGTTAGAAATACTTATCTTAAAGATGAACCCATCATAACTCAATCTCTACCTTGGCCAAACATGCTTTACAGTAGGTTATTGTGGTTTGCAAGGATCACTAAGAAAGGCTAAAGCATCCAAGACTTTTCCATAAAATAATATCCTTATCAAAGTAGAAACCCTACCCTAAGCTAAGACTCCTCAAGTATAATGATATAAGATTAGATTGTAAAGTATAATTTAATTAACTCTTGTTGTATCTCTAAGAATGATAAAATGAATGTGTTTATATAGGTGATTATAACCCTATTCCTTTATAAAACTTTAGCTGATAGGGTCATCCCAATCAAATCTATATCATTATTAATAAAAACAAATTAGGTCTTGGTGTATGTCAGCCAAGGGTTGACCTAGAACCTAAATGAGTTTTATCAATTAGATTATTAGGTCGATGGGTTTGAAAGTGTATCATAAACCATAAAAAAATAATTTAGGGTATGCAAAGGTTAATGAAGGTGGAAAATGACTAGAGGAGGTTGTAAAAGAGGAGACAAATCTTAGGGGAATGTAGGTAGGATAATATTAGATTGATAACAAGTGGTAGTATGGGGATACCAATCTTGTGAAGAACCAATGGTCTTCCCACCTCTTTCCCAATGTACCCCTTAAGGTATACACTTAGAGAGATTGAGACTTGAAGTGTTCTTGAAAGGTAAAAAGCATCAATAATTGATAAAGTTTGAAAATATTATGTGTATATATATGTCTCATTTGAAACACATCACATGTCACTTAAGTATAATAGGAGATGGTGCTTCAATAAAGAACATAGCAACAAACAATATTGAAGATAAAAAATGTAGTATTTTAAAGCATAAAAAAATTGAGAGTAAATGACTAAAATGGAAATAAATGAACAATATAATTAATGTATGCATACCTTAACTTACATTTATCATTGGATGGTTGTCTATATTATTTATAGTTTTGATCATGAAGGGCACAGAGACTAATTTTGATAAACCCAAGGATGCAAAAATAGATAAAAATAAGAAATCCAAGATAATTGATGCTTATGTAGATGAGTCATACTTATAAATTGTGCAAGTTGAGGTGATAAATTCTATGTTAGACCAAATGATCAAGTCAAAATTTTTAGAGTAAATCAGGCAACCAAAAATTGAAGGATACTAAAGACTAAAAAACTCAAAGAAGTAAACCTTAAGTAAGAAAGGAAAAGTCACCAAATCAAGACACTTAAATTATGTTTGTCAAAATAAGAGGACTTTCAACATTAAGGACTCTGAAGAAATTCTCTTAGCCACACAAGTCTTATGTCAATAAATGAAGTATGTAGATCATCCCATGAAGGTTTCATGCATGAAAAATAAAATGGACCTACCTTCCCACAATTTGTTCCCCATTTATTAACACCTTTGACAGAGTTGTCGATCTACTATGAAGATTGGGTACTTGCATGAGAAATTAGGTAACACCATATAGTTTTTTGAATTCTCCTATTTCAATCTACTGACCTACCACACCCCAATGGACCTCATCTCTATCATGAGGCAAACTATAGAGTTTGATATTTGATTATAGATAGGATATGTGCTTTAAATCACATCTTTTGGTGTGATTTGAATTTTGATTATGAATGTTTCCTTTTATATCATTGACTTTTATTTTAAATGATTTAGCTTTTAAATTATTTTTGTCTTTTTCTATTCCTCCTCCATACAAATTTGGAAAACCAAACATGGGTGCTAAAGATGACTTTAATTTGAATACTTTTGACTTGGTTTCTAAGAAATAAAAATTTATAGATCATGGTGTCTAAAATCTAGTTACTTTAGGTGAAATAAAAGTGTTATATTAACTTTGACATTATTTTATCCAAAGTGGAGTGAAAAGAAAGAAAATCAAGAGGAATGAAACATGAAGCAATTTTAATTACTTCAAATCATAAAAAAATGTTAAAAAGGGTAAAAAAGGGATATGATGATAGTAAAGTGTGATTTCATATCATAGGATTGAGGGAAATATAGGAAAACATGATAACATAATTTGTTGTGAAAATTTTATTACAAAAGAAGCAAAATCCAAAGTTGAGAATAAGGATCAAAAACTCAAAACCATTGCTAGACACATTATATAAAAGGAATATTGAATTAAATATGGTGATTTTATGAGGAAGGCCTAGTCCTATCCATGGTCTTACATTAAAACTCATAAAAGATAAACCCATAAGGGTGCACAAAGTATGTGAAAAGTAAATGGGATAAATATGGTATTTATGAGGATGGCCAGGTCCTATCCATGGTCTTACACTACAAATCAAAAAAGAGAAACCCAAGGGGTGATAAAAAGTATTATAAATTAAATAAATAAGGAGAAAAAATGGAAATCATGAGGAACACCATGTCCTATCCATGGTTTTACAATGTAACTCATGCGAAGAGAGAAACCAAAGGACTAAAAATAAAGGACTAAGGTTTGTGAAAAGAGAGACTATTGCAGAGAGTGAGACCCATGAAATTATCCTAAAAAAAGTGTTATAAGGATAACATATATAAATCATGATAAAGGGGGAAGGATTTAGGAAAAATATATTTTTTTAAATTATGCATTGGTGGGCTCTTTGAAAATATGGCCTTTATTAGTTTGAAGGTGATAGGTGCTTGGATCAAGGATGTCTTTAAATAAATAAGGGCCCCATCATTTTTGGGTGTATTTACCTTCTTTGTCATGAGTATATTATAACTTAAGGATAAGATAACCAACATTAAAAGTGTGAACTTTAAATTTTTGTTACGTTGTTTGGAAATGTGGGCTTTATATTGGTGATTGTGTTATATGGTAGAAAGATGATGTTCATTAATAAGATCAAGAGCATGAAGGTAAGATTAATGTAATTATTAATTAGGTATGATACCATGGATAGATATACAAAGAGAGGGAAGTTAAAATTCTTATGGGAGGACTGATTTAAAACTATAAATGAGTGAAAACAACATTATCCTAGTAGCAGTCCATGTGCTAGTGTGATAGGCCCAAAGATTAGGATATAGATGAAGATGCCAATCTATGTAGGTTTAATAGATTATCTTTTGAAGAATTTTATTAAATATTTTTTGGTTGACTTAGATTGGCCATTAAATTGAGGATGATAAGGCATGAAAAATTTGTGATTGATTTTCAATTTAGCATAGAGCTATTTGACATCTTTATTTTTAAAATTGCCACCATTATTTGAAATTAGAGTATGAGGAATGCCAAAATGATAAACAATTTGATTGAGGATGAATTTTTAAATAGTGATACCAGTGACATTAAAAAGGGCTATAGGCTTGAATCATTTGGTAAAATACTCGATAGCTATGATAATAAAGACATGCCTGTCATGAGATCTAGGTAATTTGCCTATGAGATCTAATCCCCACATTGAGAATGGCTAGGGAGACTCCATAGTTTGAAGCTCAGATGGAGGTGAATGAATTAGATCATCATTATGTTACAAAGTATTACATTTTTTAGTTAATTTCATGGCATCCTTTTGAAGAGTGGGCCAAAAGTATGCTATACATAAGCATTTTCATGTTGTAGAATGTCTGCTATAGTGGCCACTACAAATTTCCCCATTTGCTTTCAAGGAGAGGAGGAAATTATTATTTCATAACATAGTGGAGAAAGGTATCTTCAACATTTTGATAATAAGGGATGTTATATATAAATACATACTTGAAATCTTGTTTGTAAATTTGAGTCTTTTTATGAGAATCAATGTTTGGAGGATAGGTTTAGTGTTTAATAAATTGAATAATGTCTTTATACCATGGGATTTGTCAAATGGTGGTGACCTCAATGTGGTAGATAAGTGTATCTTATGTTTTAATGGAATATGGGTACTTTATTATTTAGATTAAAAAGTGGAATCGATAAGAACTTGGTGTGGATGAAAAAGAGATGCTGAAGAAGATAGTGAATCAATAATATAATTTTGATCTCAAAAGATAGGCTCGATGGTAAAAAAAACAAATTATTTGGCAAGGGTAGTTTCTATTTGATCATAAGAAATGATATTTTTAATTTTACATTGATTATCACCATTAACTTGGTGGTAGATGAGTTGGGAGTCACCAAAAGCATGCAAATATGTGATGTCTAATTCAAGGGATACTCTCATGCCTAGGATCAAAGCTTTGTATTCCACCATGTTGTTAGTGACATCAAACGTAAGGTGAAATTCCAAAGGGATAATTTTACCAAGAGGACTATTGAGGATAAAACATACCCCAACTCTTTGATGTAATTTGGCACCATTAAAATTAATGATCCAAGTATCTTCATGTAAATCGACAATAATTGTAGGAAGTTATTTGATAACTAATTTTGGTTTAATAGTATCAAGGAATATAGAGGACTCTTCAAGATGACTTACTTCAATATTGACAATAAAGTTATAAAAGTAATCTTTAAGAATATGGCTTGATTAACCTTCAGTATAGATAATATTATCATTTGGAAGATTATCTTGAAGGTGGTTTATAACTAGTATGGGAGATATAATGAGTTAATAAACAATGATTTGTCCTTTGATATATTTTTGTGTAATAATTCAGATATCAAATTTCATGAGGACCATCCACTTGCCAATTCTATTGCTAGGAAGAAAGGCTTTGGAGAAAAAGTGATGGAGTTGATTGGAATAAATGATAATGTAAGTGATTTGATAAAGTATATAATGTCATATATTATCAGTGGAAAAACATATGGTGAGATAATCATGTTATACTTTTTTATAACATTTCTCATAGTAGAGAAAGCCTCGACTTATATAATAGATGCCATATTATCTTTTAGTATCATCGTGTTGGGTAAGTATTTCCCCTACTGATATGGGTGTGGAATAAGTATATAAGATTAGAGGAAGATTTTTAGAAGGTGTATGAAGAATGGGTGGGTAAGGAAAATATTATTTCATATTTTCAAATTCTTTTTGACAAGGATCCATCCATTCTAGGGCATTACCTTTCTTGAAAAGAGAATTAAAAGAATAGATATGGTAAGCCATTTTGGGGACAAATAATCTAATTGCCCCAAGTTTACCAAGATAAGTGTGAATATTTAGAATGGAATGAGGGATGGGAATGTTGAAAATAGCATTGATCTTGGTGGGATCATCATCAATTCCATGGAGAGAGACTAAAAATCCTATCAATTTTCTAGATGTGACACTAAAAACACATTTGTAGGGATTTAGTCTAACTTTATATTTAATGATGTGATCAAAGATGATAGAAACATCTAGAGATGGGTCTTTCATATTTTAGACTTGTAAATGAGGTCTTCCATATATGTTTCCACAATATTATAGAAAAGAAGATTAAAAATCTAGGTCATTGCCCATTGATAGGTAGCTCTAGCATTTTTTGAGGCCGAATGGAGTTTTAAACTAACAATAGGTGCCCCATTATGTGATGAAATTTGTCTTATGTTTTTTCTAAGGGGTAATGTGAATTTGATTATAAACCAAGAAATAATTCATAAGGGAAAAAAATTCATAACCAACAGTGGAATCAATGATGACATCTATATAAGGTAAAGGGAAGCTTTCCTTGAGACAAGAAATATTAAGATTATGATTTTCAATGCAAATTAAAATGACTATGGTGAATTTATTTTGAATAGGGATAATGTTGGAGAACCATTATAAATAGTACACAAGCTTGATAAACTTAGTGTCAAAAAGTTTAATGATTTATTTATGGCATAAATTAGAAACTTTTGGTGGAAATTTATGTTTATTTTATCACATGGGTTTAGAATTGGGATAGATGATGATATTCTACACCACAATGTTAGGGTCAATACCAAGAATGTATTCATAGGACCAAGAAAAAGTATCACAATATTTATCAAATAATAAGGTGAAGTTATCATGTTTAGTTGGTGTAAGTTTGTGAAAGACTATAACTAGTTGAGGGAATGATGGGGTACCATATTATAATCTAATAGTTTCCTTAATAAGAATATCATTTACATCTTATAAATGATATGGTGTATGAGGTAAAGAGGAAATGAGATTTTATTTAGGATCAATGATAGTGATGAATTTGTTAAAATGAGGGGATTTTTTCTTGAAATTCCTATGTTTTTGATGCTATTGAGATACTCGAGGTTCTCAAGCATGAAGTAATTCAAGAATGGATTCATCAATCAGAAAAGTGGAAAAAGGAAAATAATACTCAACATATACTTTGAGATCACAAATTTTTTTACCATGATGATCATATTTAGTGTGTATTTGACATATGTTTGTGGCCTTGGCATCTAGTGTAATCTCAAGGGTAGGTGGAGTAGGGAAAGAAGGTTAATAACATTTTATTGGGTTGTCATTAGCATTATTTAAGTAGTGAGAATAATATTTAATGATGTGATGAAGGAATTTTTGAAGGTTTTAAAGGTAATATTTATTTGACCACCCAAAGAGTATCAAGGAGTGGGGAATTAGTAGGAGGTATATGAACTTTAGTCACTAACTCAAATTTAGTGGAAATGATATTAACATCAAAATTGAAATCATGTATTTGAGCTATAGTTTTCTAGTGATGTTTAGCATCCAAGTCTCATGATTGATCTTGGGCGAAAATGTAATTATCATCATAGGCTAGAGAAATTCTACATGCTTGAGATTTAGGAGGAATTTTAGAAGGGGAAATGCCTAGATCACTAATTTTACATGGAGACATGATTAAATGATCTTGGAATCATTTTTCCATTCCATAATCATTACATGTGAATGCATATTATATGTAAGAAGATTCTTAAACATTGTATGGAGGGGGAAATTAGTGATTTCATTAATGAGGGGGATGGTGCAATCAGAAGGCAATAAAGAAAGATGAAGCTACTCTGATATGTAAGGAGGTATATTAGTAGTTTTATATGTATTTTTCAAGTCATTACGTTCATAATCATCTAAATCAATAAGAGTGACATGTAATTATGGATTCGCGTGGACAAATTTGGGTAAGGGATCATTGTTCATTGTTGGAATGGTAGGAATACGATATTGAGATTTGGGATTTGGAAATTGAATAATCCAAGGGTTAGGATCAACTTCATGTTTATACATTTTTATATTATTAATGAACTTGACACATTGGATACTAGAAGAGGTGATATCCCTCATTCTATGAGTCCATGGTCAGCATAGGAGTATGTTGTTAGATAGGGGTAAATCAAGGATCAAAAGCATAGTTTGAACAGTGTTAGGTCCAATTGTAAGAGGGAGACAAATACAACCAAGAGGATTTTGATTAGTTTTGTCAAATGCATGACATGTTAGGTGGGTTTGCTTGAGATGATATTTATTATAACAATTTTTTTGGATGAGACACAAAGTTGTCATATTAATAATAGACCCTTCATCTACTAATACTTTACAAATGAGGGTGGTATTAATAAATATTTTAATGAATAGGAGTGGATCATCAGTGAAAAAGAGGATCTCATCATTAATCATGTATTATTTGAGGAATTCCATGGAGGTTTTTTAAGAAGGAAAAATGGATTCAATGGTATATATGTTAGTTATTTAAATCTCATGAGAGGGTGGTTCTTCTTCTACAAAAAATGGTTAGTCAAATTATTGAAATTGTTATATGAGGAACTTGTGAGAGGAATCTTGAAAGGCATGGATTTGAGATATTTTAATAAGTTCCAATGGATTTGGAAAGAAGAACTAGTGTGAGGTTTAGAAGGTAAGTTAGATTTTAGATGAATAGAAGTGGTTAGGGGTTTAGAAGGAGGATAAATTTCCTAATTAGGTTACAAATCTATTTGAGTGGTTTTAGTGTCTTTAAGGAGTTTTTATTCCAAATATGGTTTATTAAGTTTATTGATAAGATCTTTGTGAGCCATTTTATTAAGTTTATTGAGAATTATTATAATTTTGATCATAGTCGATGTGAATGGCATAAACATCCTTATGATCTTATTAAGATTTGGATGTGGAAAAATATTTTTGGTTATTAGAAGAAGAAGCTTTGATATCTTGTAGTTTTTGATAATATTGATGATGGAATTGAATCATGGATTCATAATTGAATGAATCACCAAGCATATAAGAAATAAAATATTAGGTAAGTTATCTACAAGTTACATGGGATTGACTGATGTTGATGTGAAACCAAAAAAATTGATAAAGGTCATACCATTTAGGAGGATTATTAGGATAAGCGAATGACTTAGAGGGCACTAAAAATTATTTCATTTGTTGCACAGTTAAAGGTGTGTGAGAAGATGGGGGATTGATAACTTTGGAAATTCCTATCTTGGTTTGAGGAGTATTGTCAGTTATTACATTAGTATAAGTTTTAAAATACCCTTTGAGGAATTTGGTATTAGGTTCAAACTATTACATTAAAAAGTCTTGACGCTTGTCTTGGTTAATAACTTTATTAAGAATTTGAGGGGGAAAAATTCAAACCTTATATTGAAGAGAAGGAGTTAAGGTGGTTATTAAGAGTTTAAATAGATTATCATCAGTCATGTTATGGTTGGCCTTATGGGCCAAATATTTCAATCATTTGATAAAATCATGAGCTAATTCAGTGGGAGATTGCTTAGAATTGATGAAATGGGTAAGACAATTTTTATGAAGATCATTGTATTGAAACTCTTTAATTAGAGGATTGACTAAACCCTTTAGTTACCATATAGAATGTTGGAGAAGTTGATTTTACCATTCCAATACATTTCTAGTGAAGGTTTTAACCAAAAGTTTAGTTGTGGTGAAAGTATCAATTTGGATCCATTCCTTATATATATTGTCGAATGCCTTGTGGAAAGATGCAGGGTCTTTAGTCCCATCATAATTAATAGTTGGAGATATGTTACCAATATCAATGGAAATAGTGAAAGGGGATAAAGGTTCATTTTGTATGTTTTTAAGCATCTTGTTATTCATGATAGGTTGGGGAATGACATTTTTTATGACATCTTTAAGAGGTGGAGGAATAATTTTTTGGTTATTTTGAGGGAGGAGAATAGGAGGTTGATTAGACATATTGATAAAATGATGTTGTATTTACATCATTTGGGAGGTTTTATATGTTTGCATTATGTTCATTTATTGCACTATCTATGTAATAATTTGTGTTGTATCAATTGGTGGGTTGGTTTTTGTAGAAATACTCCATAAATTGGTATTAGGGGGAGGGTTATTAGGTGGTGGATTACTAGTGGAGTTGTTAGATGGACTCATGTCAATCACCCCCACATTATGATGAGATTATTGAAGATAGGAATTGTCTTGATAAGTATAAAAAGGATCTGATTCACCTACCTCAACTTGAGGCATGATTTGAACCATGTTATAATCCAAATATGAGGGAGGGGAAGATGTAATCCAAGAGTGAGGATTCTCATGGAAGGTAAATAAACAAATGTTGAAACACAACTATATACTAAGAGGGGGGGGGGGTGAATCACTATATTGATTATCTTTGTCCTTTTTTTAAAAAAATCTTTTTAGTGAAGACTAAAATTATATATAGAGATAACATACACACAAATAGACACAACACTAGATATACCATGAAAAACCCAATATGGAAAAAACCACTATGATAATAGCTACTAGAATCTATAGTTCTAATCTAACCTCATAATAAAGAACCTCACTAGTTATAATATTTAAGGGCACCAAACCTTATGAGACACCAATCCCCTAATTTAATGGCACCTACTCTAAGCAAGCACCCACTCCCTAATTGAGAAACAAATTATATTATCTAATATCACCCACCAATCAGATCTGTATAGAGCTAAAACTCTAGATTATAATATATATTCATAAATGAATCCAATTCTCTATTATTTATTACAAGCCTAGTCTATAACTGCTTATACTCTACACATTCTCTTCCTTTTATTATTTATTACCCCTCTATCTCTAGGCCTATATTTATCTCTATTTGACACACTTTAACTCTCTCTCACTCTACTCCTTTGTGTCTCTATATTTTCTATTTGACATAATTCAATAACTCTAATAGCTTATGTGTGTATCCTAGATGTCATATATATAAGTAATTGATCTAGGGTTTTGTATCTTCTCTATGTTCACATTAGTTTGATAACACATCACACTAATTATTGGAATAATTTCATATTTATTGAACTAAAAGTTTCTCACATCTTTAACTCATGCTATAATTCCATGATTCTTGGTCTCATAACAAATTTTAGCAAATATCAATCTCTAGTTTTAATGCACATGCCTTATTACACAATTTTGATCGATCACAACAATCTAAATCATTATCTATGTCATTATTTATGGCTTAAGTAAAATTTCTTGCATGTTTTTGTGCTTGACCATTAATATGTTATATCTTTAAAAATCAATCATTGATCTTAACTTTGGCACCATGATCTGATGATCCACATTCAATTTTCTCATCTTTAAAATGCATTCATTTGATTAATAACTGATAATATTATGCACTCTATTAGATCCTTGTACACTTGTAGACTTTAAATATTCAATTTTAAAATACATCTATTAGATCATTTGATCTGAGCTCCTACGTGTTGTTAGATTTTCAAACTAGCATGGTATTTACTTCTATTTTGACGTTAAACATCAAGCTCTTTATCCAAACTCACTACTTCTTAAGTATTTGGAATGCTTATGCTCCATCAATATTATCAACCTTACTTAGTATTTAACTCATCACTATGTTGATAAAACTCAAGCACTTTATCCCATTGATTCCACTCGCTCTATTGGATCTTTATTACATGATTACCCACTCACCATTAGATCTTCTAATAAGCTCGATCATTATCTCTACTTAATTCTCAAGAATGTGACACTTGGTATTAGTCCATACCTTATATAAATTGTTGTCAGTTCCCACTATTGAGGCACTTGGTAATCCCACATTTCTCATTGACCTTTTGACTTTAAACCACTTCATAAATTTACTATGCAAGCTCTGTGATTATGACACTTATCACTAGTGTGTTACTCAAAGGTACCTTTAACAAATTGACTTCACTATGAATCATTATATCTTTAGTGTATGATTAATCACTAACCATTGATTGATTTGAGATAAATCTTAAGTTGAGGACTTAAGAAATATAAATTTTTAGAACATTTGCTTGAGCTAGTAATTACTAGATTGAAGGGGCTAGTTTTAGAATGACGATAAGGGCTTAAGATATAACTTAAGTTAACAAGTTTAGGATATATCTAGTCAATATAAAAATAAGAAAGCTTGTGAATCTCATGAATTAAACCCTTAGGGTTTAAATAAGAAACCATATAATGTTTGAGAGTAAAGATAATTCAATTCTAGGCTCATCACTCTTCTTCTAAACCTATGGACCATATTTTGAAGACGCTCATGAAAAACCCATAAAAAATATTTTATCTAATTCAATTCAAACATCCATAAGTGGTATCTATAAAAGCAAGACAAATAAATGTTTCTCCCCTTTTATCAAATAAGGATTTTGTCCAAGAATATGCTACCATAAACTCATTATAAATTTGAAAAAACATGCATATCTGAGTTGCCTTTTCTCTCTTCTTCTAGGGATTAATAAGGCTTCCATGAATCTCCCCTGAACTCATACCCTATCACTAAGATCTAGTGATGTGGTGTAAGATCCACCACTCCCAACTTCTATCTCATATATTCAAATTGTTCTTTGGGAAGTGTTTTGGTGAATATGTCTATAATTTGATCCTTAGTTATCACATATTCCATTTTGACCTCTTGATCTACAACCTTTTCTTTTAAAAAGTGATAATTGGTTGATATGTGCTTGGTTTTGGAATACATCACTAGATTCTTTGATATGTCAATAGCACTTGAATTATCACAAAGAATAGAGATAGGTTATTTATACTCTACCTTGATGTCTTTGAGCAATTGATTCATCCAAAAGACTTGAGTACAACATGCCACTACTTCAACATACTCTGATTCTACTATAGAAAGAGTAACTAACTCTTGATTTTTGCTCAACCATGAAACAAGTCTATTTTAAAGGAAGAATGAACCACCACTAGTGCTTCTTCTATCATCCACACTTCCTACCCAATCAACATCTGTATATGATATCAAAGTGAGATCTTCACCTTTGGGATACCATAGTCCATAATCAATTATGCTCTTGATATATCTAAAGATTATTTTCACTAAATTTACATTTGACTCTTTAAGATTAGGTTGAAATATTAAAATCATACATACTACGTACAAGATATCAGGTCTTGATGTAATTAAATATAACAAGCTACCTATAATTGATCTGTATATAGTCTGATTTTCATCAAGGGACTCATCTTATTTTCTCAACCTACATCCAGTTATCATGGGATTACCAATTGGATTGTTATCTTCCATTCCAAACTTCTTAAGCATTTCCTTAACATAAATGGTTTGGGATATGAATATCCCTTCATCATATTGTGCTATTTGTAGACCAAGGAAGAAAGAAAGTTCTCCAAGCATAGACATCTCAAACTCATTTTGCATTTGAGTAGAATTTTTTTTTAACATCTTGTTGTTACTACCACTAAAAATGATGTCATCTACATATACAAAAAAAATTAAAATATGATCACCTCTAGATTTGAACTATAGATTGCTATATGTACAATCTTTGTTGGATCCTTGTTGTTGTAAGTAATAGTCCAATCTTAAGTACCATGCTCTAGGTACTTGTTTCAGACCATATAGATTTTTTTAGTCTATAAACAAAATTTTCTTCTTTTGATAGCTAAAAACCTTCTAGTTGTTCAATATAGACTTCCTCTTCTAGGCTTCCATTCAATAAATTAGACTTGACATCCATTTGATAGATTTTGAACTTATTATAAATAGAGAATGCTAGAAACATTATTATGGATTCCAATCTAGCAATTGGATCAAATGTTTCCTCAAAGTCTATGCCCTCAACTTGTGTATATATTTTACACACAAATCTTTACTTATTCCTTATAACAACTCCATCTTCATTGAGATTATTTTTAAAGACCCACTTTATACCTATAACACTCTTGTTAGAAGGTCTTGGAACTAATTCCCAAGTTTTATTCTTCATCCATGAATTTTAGTCAATTCTCATCCTTGCTAGCTTCAACATATCTTTTAGGCTTAATTTTAGACATTAGAGCAAAACTTACTTTCTCCTTGTTTTGTACAACTCTTATCTTTGTCTAAACTCCTTCATTCTTATTGTCAATGATCTACTCTATAGGATGATCCTTTTGAACAAATATTGTAGGTGAATTTTCATTAATTTCCTTAGCCTCTTCATTAGCTTCTTCTTCTTTTAAAAATATAATTCTTCAATACATATTTACTTGTAAATCTTAGCATGTTTCAAGCCTTATTCAATATTGACATTTATGCTCTCTACAATCTTGTGTAGCCTTTTATTATAACATATGTAGGATTTGATTTGGGTGGAATAACCAAGAAATATTCCTTCATAACATATTAACTCAAAGATTCCCAATTTATCCTATTTTCTATTGATGTAGCATTTATTTCCAAATACTCTAAAATACTTCACAAAGGTAGGTTTTCCATACCATAGTTCATAGGGAGTTTTATCATTGTTGACCCTTAGTTAAACTCTATCTAAGATATATACTATTGTTTTGAATACTTCTCTCTAGTATCCATCATGTAACTTGGCCTCTTTTAGCATTATTATGGCCATCTCCTTGACTATCATGTCCTTTCTTTCAACAACTCCATTCTATTATGGAGTCTTTACTTCAGAGTAATGCCTTTTGATTCCATGCTTCTCATACTACTCTATGAACTCATTTGAGTTCAATTCACCACCTTTATCAGATCTTAAGCATTTAATTTTTTGTCTAATCTCATTTTATCCATTAACCAAAAGATATTAAATCTTTTTAATGCCTCAAACTTATCCTTCAAAAAGGTTACCCATGTCATTCTTGAGTAATAATCTAAAAATAACATGAATTATCTCTCTCCTTTAGATATTTTTGTCTTAGTAGGATCACAAAGACCAGTATTAACTAATTCTAGAGACTTTATAGTTGCATAATCTATTTAAAATATAACCCTTGTTTACTTGCATATTTGACATTCCTTACAAGTAGCGTCTACACTATTGGCTATCTTAAGCATGTGTATAACACACTTATTTGAGATCACTTTGACCAGGTTATCAAATTTGACATGAACCATTCTTCTATGCCATAACCAACTCTCATCAATCTTTCCTATTAGGTAGCTATTACCATTCACTTCAACAATATTATAGATATTACTTTTAGTTCATTTCCATTTAACAACTACTCTTCCAGATCTCTTTAACTTGTAGCCTTTTACGTTAAATGTCACCTTATATCCATTGTCACACATTTGATTGACACTTAGTAGATTGTGCTTCAATCCTTCAACATAAAGGAAATCATATGTACACATTTTTCCATCTATGTTCAAGGTTCTTCTAGCTCTAATTTTTACTATAGTGTTATCTCCCAAGCTAAAATATCCTTCCTTATATTTTCTTAATTTAATGAAATTGATCTTGTCACCATTCATATGTTTTTAAAAACCATTGTCTATTACCCACAAATTTTTATCCTTGGAATGGAGTGGAGTTTGAGCAATCATAGATTGATCTTTTACTTTCCACACATCCTTGGGTTTATTACATGGATCATTTTTATCCTTTTCAGAGACTTGTGAACCTTTGATCACACTGAGAGGCATGCCTTCTTACTTTGTGTTTTTGGTCTTACAAAGTTTGTTTTACATTGTTTATCTATGTGACCAAAATTATTATAATTATAACATATTACATTTGTATCTAATAAGGGATAAAATGAATTTCTACTTACAAAATTTGTTCTCCTTTTAGGTATAACTCTAAAATAAATAACCCTATGACCAAACTGATTATAGGTATAAAAATAACCATAAAAAGATGAGGAATACCTGGCCATATAATTTCTTTGTATAGTATGAGTAGATCTTTTGAAATCTAGTTTCTTCAAGTCTCTCACTTTTACATACCCATCTTCATCATCTACCTTTGTATTATTCTTTTCTTCAAGCTTATTTTTATCTTTCTTCACATAAATTGTGCTTGTGTCTTTCTTTGTATCCTTTCAAGATTTTTCTTTCTTCACTCCTGATTCTCCTTCTACTTTAAAGTTTTCATATAGGTCAGTAGATGTACTAATCATGGAACTTTTTCCTTTTTCATAACCAAGACTAGATCTCTCTTTTAAAGGCTTTTGAGAATTGATCAAATCATCAAGAATGTATGATCCTCCTTTCATCCTCAGACCTTTATCTATTTTATCTTTAGATTTCTCAAGTTTATTTCTCAAAGCCATTATCTTTGATTCTAACTTCATGCACTCATTAAATTTAGATTGTAGTTCAAGTTTGACTACATCTTCTATTCTTTTAGCCTCTTCAACTTGTGTCTTTAGGCTAACCATCATCTAATTATATTTTTCAAGACTTTTGGACATTTTATCAATCTCCTTTTGTCTAAGCTTATTTTATTTTAAATTATCTTTTATCATCTTGTCTATTTCCTCTAAAGCATATATGAGTTCACACTCTAGATCCACTTCTCCTTCCTCTTATTCTTCTAATTCATCAACTTATTATATTTATAGATCTACAAAAGATGAACCTAATGCCATGAATAGGGATTCATTTCCCTCAGCTATAAAGGCACAATCATGATCATCATCTGAGCTATCACACTTAGCCAATGTATCACTATCTTCTTTTATGTATAGGCTTTTCTTATTTTTTAATAAGTTCTTATTCTTAGAGTAGTGGGGTTTCATATTTTTTATACTCTCTTTTTGCTCAAAGTTATCCCTCTTATTGTAAGGTCATTTAGTAGAGAAATGTCATAATTTAACATAGTTAAAGAATTTAAAGGGTGACTTACCTTTGTACTATCCATACCCTCTTTTTAATCTTCTAACAAATTTGTCTTCTTCTTCATCAGTCTCCTCAAATATAGATGTAGGTGCTTTTGCTTGTACTTGTTTGGATGTTTTAAATGCAACTTCTCCCTTGGAAGTATATTATTTTCCCATTCTCATCTTAAAATTAGTGAAGGTTCTATGCAACTCATCTAGAATGAGATTATCTAGATCTCGTGCTTCCTTTATTGTAGAGATTTTAGAGTCATACCTTGATGGTAGACATCTTAAGACCTTTTTAATAATGATTGATTATTTCATCTCTTATCAAAGGCCTCTAATTACATTGAATATTTCATCGACTCTAAGGAGGTAGTCTGTAATTTTCACTTCTTCATTCATTTTAATGCCTTGAAACTTGCATTTAAATGTTTCTAAGTTGGCCTACTTTACCTTGTCATCACCTTCATAGATTCTCTTTAATTTTTTCCAAATATCTTATGCATTTTGATAATGTATTACTTTGATGAAATTTAAGTTAGACAATCCATAAAGAATGTCATTATTTGCCTTAGCATTGATCTCATATACCTTTTTTTAATCCTAATTAGTAGGGGTTGTAACAAGGGTTGTATATCCATTTACAATAAACATCCATACATCAAACCCTAATAAGGATAAACATGTTTCCATTTTGATGCTCCAAAATACATAGTTTGATTCATCAAAGAGAGGTTCTTTGTTTGAGGAAGAGCCTTCTTGACTAGCCATTTGTGTTCACTATCCAAGATTTACCTAAGCTGATTAAGATTCTTCTAAAGAACTATGACTCTGATACCAATTGTTGGAACATAACTATATACTAAGAGGGGGTGAATTATAATATTGATTAACTTAGTCCTTTTAATATTTTTATTGAAGATTAAAAATATATGTAGAGATTGCATAGATATAAATAGACACAACACTAGATATATCATGTAAAACCCAATATGGGAAAAACCACCATGAGAATAGATACTAGAATTTACCATTCTAATCTAGCCTCACAATAAATAACCTCACTGGTTACAATTTTTAAGGGCACCAACCCTAAAGAGACACCAATCCCCTCATTTAAGTGAACCTACTCTAAGGAAGCATAAACTCCCTAAATGAGCACCAACTTATATTATCTAATGACACCCACCAATTATATCTATATGGAGCTATAACTCTATATTACAATATAGATTCATAAATGAATCCAATTCTCTATTCTCTATTAGAAGTCTAGTCTATAACTACTTACACTCTACACATTCTCTTCCTTTTCTTCCTTACTACCCCTCTATCTCTATGTCTATATTTACATCTATTTGACACACTTTACCCTTACTTTGCTCTTTTGTGTCTCTATATTTTCTATTTGACATAATTGAATAACTCTAATCACTTTTTCCTATATTTTATTTGTCATATATATAAGTAATTGATCTAGGGTTTTGTATCTTCTTTGTGTTCACACTAATTTGCTAACACATCATGCTTAGTACTAGACTCAATTCATATTTATTGAATTTCATGTTTTTCACATCTTGAACTCATGCTCTACTATCATAATTTTTGGTCTCATTACTATGTTTAGCAAATATTAGGCTCTAATTTTAATGCAATGCCTTTTTACATAATTTTGATCAATCAAAATGATCAAAATCATTATTTTTGTCATTATTTATGGATTAACTACAATTTCCTACATGTGCTTATGCTTGACCATTAAGATGATCATATATTTAAATATCAACCATTGATCTTAACTTTAGTGCCATAATTTGATGATCCACATTCAATTTGTTCATCTTTAAAATACATCCATTTGATTAATCTCTCATGGGATTACACACTCCATTATATCCTTGTGCCTTCTAGACTTTAACTCTTCAAGTTTAAAACACATCCATTAGATCATTTGATTTGAGATCTTGCACACTGTTAGATCTTCAAACTATCATGATCTTTACTTCTATCTTGATGTTAAATGTCAATCTCTTTATCCCATCTCACTACTTCCTGAGTCTTTGAAATGCTTACACTCTATTGATCTTCTCAACCTTTCTTGATATTTAACTCACCACTATAATGATAAACTTGGATTACTTTATCTCATTGAGTCCACTTGATTTATTGGATCTTTATTTCATGATTACCCACTCATTGCCAGATCTTTTAACAAGCTTAATCTTTTTCTCTAATTAGCTCTTGATAATGTGACACTTGGCATTAACAAATGCCTTCTGTACATTGCTTTTAGTTCCCACTATTGAGACACTTGGAAATCCAATATTACTCATTTACCTTTTGAATTTAAACTACTCTATATATTTACTATGAAAGCTCTATGATTATAACACTTGTTACTAGTACATTTATTTAGAGGTGCCTTTGAAAAATTGACTTCATTGTGCATTATTGGATATTTAGCATATGATTAAACATTGACTATTGATCAATCTAGGATAAATATTAAGTTGAGGACTTAAGAAATATAAAGTTTTAGAAAATTTACTCTAGTCTTTAATTACTATGTCAAAGGGGCCAATTTTATAATGATAACAAGGGCTTAAGATATAACTTAAGATATCAATTCCAGGTTATATCTAGTCAACATCAAAATAGGAAATCTTGTGAATGACATGACTTAAACCCTTAGGGTTTAACTGAGAAACCCTATAATTTTCAAGAGAAGATAATTAAATTATGACTCTTCATCTAAACATATAAACCATATTACTAATATGCTCATGAAAAACCCATAATATATCTTCTATCTGATTCACTTCAAACATCCATAAATGGTCTCTATAAAATCAAGACAACTTTACACTATGTAACTTGTAAAACATGCTCTTCTCTCCATTAATCCTACCTAATCCTTTTGACATCAATGAAAATCATATTTGTAAAAAGGAATAAATCAACACCACATATAGTTTCTAAATGGATTCAAGTTATCCAAGAAGATTATGATAGGGGATTTCATGATGTTTGATGAAGAAAACATAATTTTTAGAAAAGAAAAAAGAGAATCAGTGACAAATTAAACCAAATAGAGAATAAAGTTGGCCAATAGGTACAAAATAAACTAGGTTTATATGGTACTAATAAGACACATGTTAAAAATAAAACATAGTTGAGTGGGTTGACTATGTATTACTAGACAAGGGACATAACAAAGAGAGGAATACATAGTCATTCAAGTCGACAATGTATTATAAATAGAATGGTGAAAAAGTATTGGTAAGAGATTGTATTGAGAAATATATTAGTGTTTTAAAATAGGGGGATAATTTTGTAAGATAATTTGAAGCAATAATGAAAGAAAACACATAAACAATTAGATCAATGTGATTGATCTAATTGGGCCACACAACACATACCTTGAACTAACACTAGCCAATGCAAGTTTTGAAATACAACACACAATGATAAAAGAGAAAGTAATCAACTAAAAATTAAATTATAACTAATTGGTCACCCTAATTTTTATTATATTTTTATAAAGTTCTAATTCTAATGTGATAAGAAAACTATTTGAAATAGGGAACTAGAAAGTAGTCTAAAGTTGGTTTTAGGACATTTAGACTAAAAGGGATCTATATTGGCAATGGTTTTGGCTTGGTATTGGGTCCTACCCCCTCACTTCAAAATATTTTAGTGATAAGGGTGTTGGGTGATTTGTCAATATATACCATTAACCACACATTTATACTTGGCTAGAAAACTAATTCAACTTCCACCTTGATGATGAAATCTACGTAGGTAGGCCTTGGGAAGACATGTTTTTAAAATCATTTTGAATCTTAAGTGATTTGATAGTGTGTAAAAATGAGTAAAATAGTTTAACTAAAATGGCAATTTTAAAAACCACCTATTTAGACCATGTGAGTTACTCTAAGCATGAAAATAACTGAAAATGAAATGTGACTTAAGTATTAGTAAATAAATGTTAATTCCTAGATTAAGATTAGTATTGAGTTGATTCAGGAAAAAATTTATGTAAATAGTATATATATTCAACTAGGTCTCTATTATTCTATAAAATCAAGGTATTTAAGAATAGAGTTGAGCAAGTTGATTGTCTCTTAGATAGAAGGCAAACTATAAAACTAAGTTGACCAAGTAGACCTAGTTAGTTATAAGTTTGTAGTTTTAAAGACTTCCAAATTGTGAAAAATATAACTGAATGAAGTATTCAAATGATAGAGAGAGACAAGAAAGGAACCTTGGTAAGATTGAAGATGATTTATATTGCAAATTTTTATGTTGTAGTGCTTTTTTGTTGCTTTTAAATTTTACAAACTAGGTCTATTGGTCCAACCAATTTATGCAAAATCCTATATGCTAAAAATAATAATGAATAGAGTTGACCTATTTGATAATTTTTATTGACCTATATGTTGGAAAAATTAAATGTCAAATAGAGTAAACCTATTTGATAGTTTATGCTAATGTGTAATTGGAGAAGAATACTATGTCAAATTAATCGATCCAGTAACATGTAGTTGATGAAGACTTGTACAGATAGAACATAGTTGACTTAAATCAATTATATGTTAAACATGTACACACAAAGTTATAACTATATCAACTAGTCTGATATAGTACTAAAAATATGGAAAATATATATTAAAATTATAAAAATGATGGCATGAAATAAAAATTGAAAGGGTTAGATTCACATCAGATTCACCAAAATGTATGCAAAGGGAAATGTAAGTAATCTATAAATCAATCCTAGATCAGAGAAGATAAATCCTACTTACACTTATAATTGTTGATGCATTAGATATTCAGGGTCATGACCAAGATGGATCTACTAGACCTATCCAAGGGATATCTTACCATAATAATATCACTAGGAAAAGTTCTAAATCCTCTAGTTAATCAAAACTATGCAATAACCCTAACTATTTCCTATGTTTTCATATTTACTAAACTAATAACAAGTAAATTAAATTCTAATATAGTGCTCATCGAATCTTGTGGGATAAAATGGGGTTAGTAAACATAAAATTAAGCATGCATAAGATAATCCTATTTAAATTATGTATAGATAAGACCCTAATGCATGGAGAGATAAATATATTTAAAAGCCCATACTTATTCTACTTTTATCTACTAAATATAAGAGCAAAGTTAGAGATATTTAACATGAAGATAAACCCATTGAGACTCAATATCTCTCTTGGCCAAAGGTGCTTTATAATAGGTATTTGTGGTTTATAAGGATCATTAAGAAAGGCAAAATCATCCAAGATATTTCCATAAGATAAGATACTTCCCCAAGTAAAAAACCTAAGATAAGACTCCTCAAGTATAATGGAAAAAGAACAAATTTCAAAGAATTTTAAATGAATAATTAACTCCTATTGTCTCTCTAAGAATGAAAAAATAAATGTGTTTATATATCTCAATCTAAATGTAGTCTTTTTTAAAAATTTAGTTGATAGGGTCAGCCTAATTAAATCTGTAGTGTTATTAAAAAAACAAACTAGGTCCTGATGTATGTCAGCCAAGGGCTGACCTAGACCTTAAATGATTTTTGTCAATTAGAATACTATCACGGTTGATGGATTTGATAGTGTATCATAAACCATAAAAAAAGGATTTTAGGCTAGGTAAAGGTTAATGCAGGTGGAAAATGACTAGATGAGGGTGTAAGAGAGAAGGAAAATCTCAGGGTAATGTTTTTAAGAGATGGTTGGATTGATAAAATTATAGTATAGGGACAATAATCCTGTGAAACACCAATGTTCTACCCACCCATTTCCTAATGCACCCTTTAAGGCATGCACTTAGAGAGATTGACACTTGATAGGTTCCTACAAGATATAAATAATCAATAATTGATAAAATTTGAAAATATTATGTGTATATAGAATGTTCCTTCCTAAAGGTATGATCTTAAAAAATTTGTGGTTTCTATGCTAATGTTGGTCATTCTCATGAAACATGTCATGATATTAAATTTTTTGTGGTTTACTTCATGTTAGGAGATGATTTTGATCATGATTTTATGATCAAGAGTCATCATACTAAGTACCTTAAATCTTATGAAAAGGTATTTATCCCAAATCTACCAATCAAAATTGACTTCTAATCCCAATATAAAATATCTAAATGAAATATTTTTTATTATTGATGCTAATTACGATAAATATTATATTAGTTATCGATATGTGAACATGGATAAATTAGATTATCATTGTAAGCATAATAAAAAATATCCCATCACCAAACCTAAAAAGCCTTCCATATAGAAATAACCACTTACAAATACTATAACTCCTCTATCATCTTTAGAACTGGCTGCTAGTGATGATCCAGCCCCACATGTGGTAACTCAATCTAGTTCCTCTATTCCTACAAAGAACACCATTTATAATCAACCTAAGCCTCATACTAATTCCTCTTATAAACCTAATTAGAATTTTATGGATGAACTTAAATTTATGACTTACAAAATTCCACTCATAGAATTAGTTAGAAATTTTCCTTATCATCACAAGTTCCTTATGTAACAACTACAAGACATTGAGGAACCCTCATATAATGATTATGAGATACATAATTTATCTACTAATGGTCCCCCACCAATATATGTTCATGATATTGAAATGATTTGTTATTCCATAAAACCCACCATAGAATAACCTAAAGATGATATGATTAATTTATGAAATTTGTTATTAAGTTGATGGTCCACCATTATTTATTATAATTAGAATCAATTATACCTTAATCATAAAAGTTTTGGTAGATGAAGTTTTAGGCATTAATTTTACCTCCATTTTATTCATTCAACAAATTAGATACTCTAAAGAAAACCTTAAACAAACTCACCTTACATATTGTGGAATTGATAAAACCAACCAAAAACAACTTTGTTATATTTGAATTCCTCTCATAATTGGACCAAAAATAATTAGATCCAAACTTATGGTCATTGATCTTCTTTTATCTTATAACATGATTTTAGGACATCCATGGACTAATTGTATGAGAGGTATCATGTCTTATAGTACCAATGAATAAAATTTATCCATATTAGCAAATGTTATAAACATGAATCATATCCAAACCCTTGTAGCATCCAGCTTGAAAATCCTAAATATTAATACCACATTCCTAAAGTTACTTGTATCAATAGTTATCCTCTACCTAAATTCATCAGCATGCATTCTAATTTTCATATCACTCTTGTATATTTTGACAATGATGAACCCAATGAATTTAAAAATATTTGAAATACTACTCAATATATGGAAGAATGGATTCCTACTTCTCTACTTCCAAGATTTCACAATATTCTTTAATTGATTATATTTATGATAGTCCTCTCCCATGCAATGTATACGAAACCTCTTACATAGAACATGATTTTAGTTGTAATGAATATGGGGTATCCAAACATTTTCAAGATTTTATAGCCATGTATCCTCATAATTATAGTAACATAGGTTTATCCACTATTGATATCCTTATTAAAATTGATACATGTACTATTTATCCATATTATGATGATGCTTACATTATGTCCCAAGCCCAATCATGAGACTTGTATGTAATGCACTATCAAAATAACTAAGATAAAATAAATGTCTTCAATTAGGATGTTCAGGTTATTCATATGTCATATAATATTGAATATGAACCTAAATTTTATGTACCTCCTACCATTCCACCCTTAAAAGGTACTCCATGGGTTTTCAAAAAAATATCTAAAATTATAACATATAATAGTATTCATCAACTCAATATCATTCAATACCTTTATTTAGATATAAATGTTAATGCCATATTGATATTTTTTATAATATTTCTCATATTTTTTACTATATCAACCAACCTAACATTATTTAATTATCAGTCTCTGACTACATCAACCATGACCAATACATGCCTAATAGAATTATTTATGATTCTTCAATTACAATATCCTCTATCCATCAATTTGATATAATCAATCATGTTTCTATTATTTCTCAACCCATAATTTTTTTGCCTAAGACTATTACCTCTAATTGTACTAATCAACATAATAAAGTTAACTTAGAATATGCATCTTCTACTCAGCATCCCAACATTACCTTAGATGCTAAAACTACTACCATCATAAAAATACATTCTGAGTTTGAAAACCAAGGTAATAAAATTTTAAATTTTGAAGTATATGTAGAACACTATGGACCTCTAGCAATGCTTCCCAATTATGAATCCATATTGGAATTTATCTCTACCCATGAAGCTCAACTTCCATGCTAAAATTAAAATCTTGGACATTTTTAGAAAAGGACTCCTTGATTTAATAATTTTGTTGCTAGTATTGATCCCAGAATGAATCTTATATCCAAGATTCCTCTAGTTGCATATAATTTCCAATATGGAAATGTCATGCTTATCAAAGAAACTATTTTAATTAATTATGGTACCATAAACACTCTTCAACCTATTCTTATCTCTAAATAACTTCATCCTAAATATCATTTTATAACTATAATCTCTTTTTCAAAAAATATTGTGAAGCTTTTTCTTGGTCATATAAAGACATGCATATTATAGATCCTAGTATTGTGGTCCATAAAATCATCACCTATCCTCATGTAAAAACTGTGTCAAAATCAATGTAAATTTCATCTTGAGATTTATACCCTATGTCATAAAGAAATTATCAAGCTTATGGATTATAAGTTCATCAAACCTATAGATTACTCAAAATGGTTTCCAAAATTGTTCATATTTATTATAAATTCACTATGGTCATTCACATATGTATATACTTTCACAATGTTAACTTAGCATGTCCCTAATTCAACTTTTCTTTACTACTAATCTACAACATTGTTGATTCTATGGATATCTATGAAATGTTATGTCTCATGGACAATTTTTTAGGCTATAATTAGATTCATATCACCCCTAAATATCATCATAAAACTACCTTCACCATTTAATGGGGAAATTTTTTTATGTTAAAATTCCATTCAATCTCAAAAATACTAGAGCTATTTATCAATGTGCAATGAATCATATTTTTTAGGATCTCATTCATAAAATAGTTGAAACTTATGTAGATTATATTATTTCCAAATCAAAGAATCATTCAAATAATCTTCATGATCTTGATATCATCTTCAATTGACTCATCAAATATAAATTTATACTTAATCCTTACAAATGTGTTTTTGGTGTTACTTATGACAAAGTTTTAGGATTTTTAGTCTCCCTTAGAGGGTTGATGTAGATCCTAATAAAATCAAATCTATAGTAAACATGCCTATACCTCATTACATTTAAGATATATGAACATATCTTGGTAAAATCATGACAATCCAAAAATTTCTTCCTAAGATGGATTATTGCATCTACTCAATAAATTCACTCCTGAAGTAGGTTATTTATCTCGAATGGACCAACATACGTAAAAATTATTTCTCTCACATGAAGGAAACATTAATTAATTCTCATACTATTCAACCACCTTCCAATGATCATCCACTTATATTGTACACCTCATCTACCCCTATATCAATTAGGGCCATGCTTGTTGAAAAAGATGAAATATGTTAACAATATGCCATATATTACATTAGTTGGGATTTAAGAAATTATGAAACATGTTACAAAAAATTTGAATGTGATTACTTTTATATCTATTTCCCTAGTATAAATATTTAAAATTAAATGATTTATCAAACTAATTATGTTACTGTACATTATTATCCACTTCACCATTTATTTTACACAACTTTATTACTTGGAGATAAAATTAGACAATGAATGGTTCTCTTAATAGAATTTTACTTAAGAGTTGTCATGAAAAAATTATTTAAGGGAAAAGTAATTGTTGATCAACTTAATATCACACTTATACTAGTGACTAATAAAATTCAAGATATTCTTCCTAATGAAGAGATCCTTTATATTAGAATTCTCAATAAAGTTATTTTGCTTTAATACTACTTTTATAATTTTAATGTTGATCTTGAGGCACAATCCCTATAAGAACCAAAAATTTCTCAACCTAAATCCATTGATGTTATTGGAGAAATACCTGAAGTTATAATTGAATTGCATCAATAAACTTATACACTTCATTTTTATGGTGCCAAATGTATTTAATGAGCTGGGGTAGGTTGTGTCTTATCTAACCCCCATGGTAAAATCATACCCCTCAATTTTTTATTTAAATTTTAAGTCACTAATAACATGGCTAACTATGAAACTCTCTTCTTAGGGATGAAAGTGACCATTAATTTAAACATCCCATACTTACATTCCCTAGGATAATCAAAACTAATATGTTATCAATTTAATGGTGAATATCAATGCAAAAGTTAAAATCCCATCACATATCATCAAATTGCTACCACTCTTTCCAAGTAATTCACATACTTTACTATTATAGCAATCCCATGAGAACAAAATAAGATCAATTATTTTCTTTCTTAATTAGCTTATCTCTTTCACCTCACTAAGCACATAATGATTCAAAATTTCTCATTTGTATGAGGAAGTAACCATATAATTTACAATCCAATAATTATTATAATATTATACTTATTAAGGCTATCACAACTTTCCAAAACTCATGGTACAGACATATCGTACAATTCATTGAGAATCAAACATATCTTTGAGAGGTTGATTCTTGTGAAAAGACTTGAATTCATAAGTAAGCATGAAAAAATGTCCTTAGATAATATATCATTTATTATCACAATATAAAAGGTACATATATGTTTTATGTTACTAAATAATAAGTTTATTCTCTTCTTAAACAAGAACATGAATGCATTTATGGTGGTCACATAACAGACACACTACAACCCGTGAATGCCTAATCATTATATATTTCTAGCCTAATCTTGAAAAGGATGCCATTAAATTAGTTAAAAAGTGTAACCATTTATAACTCATGATAGTCTCTTATGGATAAACTTTGAACCTTAGAATCTCTTTGGAAATTTTCTATGTAGGGATTAGTTATCATTATAAACTTACCTAGATCACAAGATGATCATGTCTTCATCATTACTTCTATTGAATATTTTACCAAGTGGTTTAAGATATGCTTATTATAAATTTTACTAGCATGAATATTAAAAAAATAATTATTAATAAAATAATATACCATTTTGGGATTCCTCACACCATCATTTTTGATAATGGCAAAAATTAAAAAAATGTAGACATGAAACAAAAATGTGAATTTTTTTAAATAACATAATTTTTCCACACCATATCACCCTGATTGTAATATTCGAATTTAATCCACTAAAAAAATACTTAACATGTTTTCCTAAAAGACTACTATGTATTCTCACTCTCACTAGCACCTCAAGCTCTATCCTATACTTTAGGCTTATTGTACTAGTATTAGTATTGCCATTGGGTAACCTCCCTTATAATTTGTATATGGTTCCAAAGTTGTATTAACATTAAAAATTTATATACCTTCCTTATGAATTTGTCTTCATGGCATCATTATAAATGAAGAAATTTGTGAATCCCATCTTCATGCCATATATTTACTTGATGTGATGTATGGGTACATTAGAATGTAACCACCATTTGAATCTTACATCAATAAAAACATAAAAAAAAAGGACAAAGATAATAATTTTGATGTGGGATAATTATTAATTAAGTTAGATTAAAATGAAGATAAATAATACAAGTATTCCCAAAAGTGGTGGGGTCCTTACCTAGTCAAGGCCTTCTTAGACTGGTACTTACATATTAAAATCTAATGAATGACACTTCTTTAAATAATTGACCAATGCTTATTTTTTGAATAAATATTTTTATAAATTATATGTAATTACTTACTATTATAATTTAAAATGTGCACACATGGATAGTTTAATACACAGAGGTGATTGAATAAATGGTGAGGAGTGCGAACACTTTACACGGGGTATGTAAGTGATCAACGTGGGGCACAAGTGTATTTGGGATTAAAAATGCACATAAAATATATTATGTTTCATTAAAATAATAAGAATGTCCCCAAGTCATGGAAATATTATGCTCTTTGAGATGAACATCTAGAGAAGGACGACTTCCTTCTAATCTAAGTATACCTAGTTTAGGACCAACACACAAACCTATAAAGAGTAGAAATGAAATTTATGAATAATGTTAAACTTAATATTTTGAGGGGGAAAATGGAGGAGGATTTTATGAAAATAAAATAATAATGCACCTATATTAGATAGATAAACTCTATACGCTTTAAAAAAACATGTTATAAATTGTAGAGGACAAGAAAATATCACATAGTCTTTGATATGAACACTTGAATTTCACAAGTGATTCACATGGAGGTTCAGAACATAATAAAACACTAAGAAGGATGTAGAATGATACACAAATAGTGTTTTCATAAACCTATATGTACATAAAATATGAACTTTAAGAAAAGAGATAAGTTCTACAAAAGGTGCTAGGAATGGATAGTAATGAGAGGGACAACAATTATCCATATATAAAGATAAACAAACCATAAGATACACATAGGATGCATAAAAATAGAGAGAGGTGAACATAATTCTGATTTAAATTTAAGGTTCAGATAGTAAATGGTTCATGGAGGGTAAATTTTGGAAGTTTTATGGTTCTTAGAAATGTCAACCATTTTATAATGTAAGACCTAGACTTTTATAGGAAATTGGATGCCCATGGGTAATTTAATACAATCTAAAATGCAACTAATAAAATTTAATGAACATTAAAAATAGATATACATAATTTATTTGAAAATCAAATAGGGATGGCCAAAAGTAATTTGGATTTTGATAGTGTCCTTCAAGCATGGTAATGATTTCCTTGAATTTAAATCTGTTAATTCAACCCATTTTCTAATTGGTTGTGTAGCAACCAATCTTTAATCACTCAATGATCATAAATCAATTTGAAAGATTTCATGTGTAAGAATGTGGTTGTCTATCTCATGAAATTACTACCTTAGAATATTTTATCTTAGTTCTACCACTTCTACTTTCCATGTTACTCCCTATAGACTTCTATGCCATGCTTATCATTAAAACATTATCATTATGATCTTGTTATGTTGGTTGCATTTTATTGAGATCTACAGACTTGAGTTTATTCTAATTCACTATGCCAACTAAAAAATCCCTCGATCCATTCATCTCATAATAATATGATCCTTAAGCCTTCATACTTGATTCTATAAATCTTTTTTATAATGGTATTAACAGTTAGATGGATCATCATATTTTTGGTTGGTGTACTAATGGAATGGCACCATTCCATTCACTACCTCCTTTGTTATGTGACCACATCACCTTATTAACCCATTGAGCCATGATCATAGTCTATGGTCTCCACGTGTCATCTCCCTAATCACTTAAATCTCTATGTTATGGATTTTCTAGTTGGCCATATGGTACCTTCTTATTTTACCCCTTCCTATAACTCTTTTAGCTAGGCTCTATCGAGGACCAGATGGTGGTGTCCAATTCATTAGGCACTCTTTTCATTATATAATTATGGTTTTCCACCTCCACATGCACCCTTCTTTCTCTTATATTACTCAAATGAGGCTTCAAATGTAGTGTTGACTGTTCCTCCTATGGTGAAGTGAGATTTCACCATGTGGCATCATCTCACTCACCTACGATCCTAGGGGCTTTAAAAATTTTATGAATAGTTCTATGTCATTAGGTTATTGGGATTATGACACATGGAAGTTTTATACACATAATATTTTCAAAATTTATTAATTACTAATTCTTTATTTCTTGTAGGAACCTATCAAGTATCAATCTCTCTGAGTACACACCTTAAGGGGTACATCAAGAAATGGGTGGGTAGCTTATTGGTGCTTCATAAGATTGTTTTCCCTTTACTACCACTTTCTATCTACACAATCATCTCCTAAAAAAATTCCCCTAAGATTTGATTCCTCTTTTGTACCCTCCTCTAGTCATTTCCACCTTCATTATCCATTCCTTAACCTAAACTCCTTTTTGATGGTTTTAAATATAATATCAACCCCATCAACCCTATAATATAATTGATAAAACTAATTTATGGTCTATGTTGGCCCTTTGCTAACCTAGAACAAGACCTAATTTATGTTTTTTAATAAAAATATAAAGTTGATTGGTCCGACCCTACCCACTAAACTTTTGAAATGGTTTAGGGTTATATTCAGCTATATATACATAATAATTTCATAATTTACTTAAGAATATAAGAATAAGATATATATATATATATATATATATATATATATATATATATATATATATATATATATATATATTGCATCTACTTATCCAACATTCTACTTGAGGATCATATCTTAGGGTTTCAATACTTTCTTTGGAGATATGGATCTTGTCTTGTAGAGAAGTCTTTTAGAATCATAGATAGGTTGTGAATCCTAGAGTTGATTTATCCTTATCATCCTTACATACCACAACAACCTCTTTCAAATCACCTTGTCCAAGTGAGAGATTGAATCTCTATGGGTTCATATTCAAAGTTAATTATTCTTAACTTTGTTCCTCCTTTTTAAGAGTAGATATATTTACATTTGTACTTTTCTCCCATGCATTAGAATTTCATATAAATTGACATGAGTATATGTCTTCTATACATGTTTAATTTTATGTTTATTACCCAAATTTTGTGCCAAAAGCTTTGGTGGGAACTATTATATATATTTCTTTACTTTTCATTTATTTTCATGAATATGAAAATATAAGACCTAATTATAATTATTGCATAGTTTTTCTTGACTAGAGGCTTTGGAAACCTCCCTAGTAATTTTATTATGATAATAGATCCATTGGTTAGGTCTAGTAGATCCATCTTGGTCTTGGCCCCAAATACCTAAGGTATCAAAAATTAGAAGTATAAGTAGGATTTATATTCTCCAAGCTAGGAATGAGTTATAGATTAGTTACGTTTCCCTTTGCATACATTCTAATGAACCCAATGTGAATCTAACCCTTGCAAGTTTTATTTCACATCATTATTTTTATCATCATTTGTATTTTTAGTACTATATCAAACCATTTAGTATATTCATAACTTTATGTGCATAGGTTTAACACAAAGTCACTTCAAAATGACCCTATCCTATTTATGTAGTGTCGTTATCAATTACGAGTTACTAGATCAAATCATTCAACATAATACTCTTCTTTAATTCTAGATTATCATACATAGTTGAATAGGTTGACTCTATCTGCTATCTTCTTCTATCAACATACAATTCAATAAACATATTTGAATACGTTGACTCTATTCATTATATCTTCACTAGCACACAAGGTTTTGCAAAACTTATCAAACTAGTCAACCTAGTTGGTAGAATTTAAAAGCATCATTTGAAAATCTTAGCATAAAATTTGTAAGATAAAATGTCTTCAATCTAACCAAGGTTCCTTTATTTTCTCTCTTTGTCAATTCAATTCTTCCTTCAGTATATCTTTCACAAGTCTGTAGTCTATAAAATTACAACCCTACAACTAAGTTGACATGGTGGACTTAGTTTTGTAGTTTATCTTCTATATAAGAGACACAGTCAACTTGTTTGACTTTGTTCTTAAATACCTTAATTTTGTAGAATAATAGAGACTCATTCAACTCTTTTTTATATTGTCTACATACAATGTCACCTGAACAAAATCTATAATATTATCAATCAAGGAATTAACATCTATTTTCTAGTAATTAATTCACCCTATTTTTAGTTGTTTGCATGCATACAATAACTCACATAGCTTAAATATGTAATTTTTTAAATTACCATTTTATTTACACTATTTTAATCTTTTTTACATACTAACAAACCACTTTAAATTCAAAAAAAATTAAAATTTGGTCTTCCCAAGGCCTACATACTTAGATTTCATCACTAGGGGGGAAGCCGACTTGGTTTTCTAACCAAGTATAAATATGTGGTTGATGGTATATATTGGCAAAGCACTTGACACCCTTATCACTAAAATACTATGGAGTGATGGGGTAAACCCCAATACCAAGCCAATATAATCACCAATATAGATTCATTTCATCCAAAACATCCTAAAACCATGCTTAGATTCCTTTTTAGTTCCATATTTCAACCAAATTTCCTATCACATTAAAATTAAAATTTAGTATAACTTAATAACACTTAGGATGCCAAGTAGTTAGAATTTACTTTTCATTTGTTGATTTTTTTTAATCATTATTTGTTGTATTGGTGTAAGCTTTGTGTTGTGTGTTCCAATTGGATCAATCACATTGATAAAATTACTTATGTGCTTGATTTCATTATTTATTTTAATTATATTTCAAATTTTTCTACTTCACAACACTATCATCTTGCTCAATATAGTATCTTATAGACTATTTTACCTTCTTTCTTGCAATACATATTCGATCTGCATGAGTGTGTATTTTTATCTCCTTATTCAATCCTTTATTCAAAAGTAAATAGTCAAATTACATGACTATGTATCCTTATAAAATTATTTAGCCTTTATTCTTGTAATACATAATTAACTTACACAACTGTGTATCCTTATCTTTTTATACTATTCCCTAGGTTACAAAACACAATCAACTAGTTTGACTCTATCTCCTATTTTTTTACTTCATCTTTGCATCATTCCTTTTAGTCCCCTTTATTTCATCATGCACTTCCTATTTGAGCACAACAAAAATTTTAACTCAACATATATGATGAGATTTACCAATCACAATAGGTTTCCCTATAAACATCTTGTGGCTTCTACTTTATATGAAACTAATGTGCATGTGGCCACTCACACTATAATTTATAGGACTCCTCCTCATCCATATTCAGTTCATAACCCTCTTTACTCCTTAAATGATCAACCAAAATTAGAGTATAGTACTAAAATGATATTCTTCATTAATGAGTTTCCTCAACATAGGGGAAAGGACCCTTTCAATATTTACAATCTCATGATAAGTGGTCAAATAGAAGAACCCCATTCACCTTTTCCCACATTCTCTCATGGATTTGGGGTGATACCTTCTTTGATTCTCAGCATCTCCATTCTATTTTGACTCCTTATCATACTATAACTTTTTATTCCTTTATTTGTTCCACCTCCATGTCAAGTATATCTACTAACATGGAAATTTCAACATTTAGTGGGCCTTTTTTAAGACCCCTCCTTCTAAATCACACCACTAGTACACCATTCACTACCAATGGTAATCATGCCACTGGTGCTTCTTTTTCTTCTAATCCTTTTACTAGTATATCTTTTGCTACACATGTTAATCATGTTACTAGTGCCTCTTTTTCTACCAATGCCTCTCAAGCCACTAGTGTCATGCATGAAACTACTCATAGTGGTACCCAAACCACTAATACTAATGCTAATGCTTTGTATGCCACACAAACTAGTCAAAATAACAATCAAACTAATAAACTCTTATTTCAAAATCTTAATCAAATGAATGATTTTCAAGATAATAATGTCAACCAAATGATGAAAATGTAAAATCACCTTATTCACCTCCAAAATCAACCTCATCAGGTTCTATGGGGAGTAAAAATCAAAATGCCCCTCTTCTCCCACTAAGGATTACCATGGTAGCCTCATTCCCTAACCACCCCTTGTTAACAAAATGATTAAACATATTAAAAATGAACCTGTTATAACTCAAATTTCCAAGATTGATATAGGAGGTATCAAACCTACCATTAGTTATAATGGGTCAACTGATCTTACCTTACATTTAAAGTGTGTGGTAATCTCTAAAGATATTGGGTCAAGTTAAAAACTTTTGATGCTACCAAGCTATTAGTGAAAACCATCTCTAGATGTGATTTAGATTGGTATAATCAACCCAAGTCCAATTTTATCACTAGTTTGGAATATCTAGTTAAATATCTAGTATAAGAGTTTCAAACTAGTGACCTACCTGAAAATACCTTGTCTCATTTTATCAATTGTAATCAACTTGAAACCAAAACTGCATAATATTTCATCAAATAGTGGAAGATCTTGTCTAATAAGTGTGAGAATAACATGGTACATGATAATATATTTAATCTATTCACTAACTTTCCTTGTCCTAAGTTGCAATATTGGGTTAGGACTCTCTTTCCATAAGCTTTGGAAGAGGCCATTGACTAATCCAAGCACCAATATTTTCTCATGTGTCATTTTAAGCCATCCCAACCTCCTATGGGAAATTTCATGCCAATCAAAAATAAAAATCATCATGATACCAAATATGGTGTCACTTATTCTTATGATATCATTCATAATATTCAATCCATTGATCCCAACCTTATTATAGAGCAAACTTCCCCTTTAAACAACACCCCTAATCCTCAAATTTATTAAATAAACAACATCAATGTTCATAATACATTATACTTAGTAGAGCTCTAAAAGCATCTAATAAGGCCTATTACATGAGATATTGACCCCAAAAAACCTATGAAATCATGGTCTGATCCAAATAAATTTTGTTGGTTTCCTGCTAGTTAGGGTCACTCTCATGAGACTTGTACGCAATTATGTAACTTAACTATGGATTTCCTCCTTGGTCAAAATTTTGATCATGATTCACTAATTTTTAGCTATCAAAAAGTATATGATATCACCTTCAAATATCATTAAACAAAAAATTAAAAATAAATCTTTGAATGAAGTTAATGCTCATTTGGCCATTTACAAAGACCTTCTTCCAAATCATCAAGACAATAATGACAAGTCTACTTATTCCACCAATAACATTGAAAGTCTTATAGAAAAAAATACCCAAAGATAATGTGGTAACTATGATTAATATGTGAAGGGTAGTTATTTTCATTGATTCTCATCCTACACAGACACCAACCATCCCATGATTTTTATGTTATCCAAGATTCCTCCCCATCTCACGTAATAGAGTTGGGGCAAGATGATCTTATCTCTTTTGAAGAAATAATTCCAACACCTCAAGTGGATAACACTTCCTAGACTATTTATATAATTTCCCCAACCTATCTACCAATTTGCAATATTCTTCAACCTTATAATAACACTTCATCTAACCAATCACTAGAAAAACCTCGATTAACTGCCCCATCATTTAAAGATAATCAGTCAATTTGTCCCCAAACTAAACTAACCATATTTTATCAACTCAAGTTTTAACTCACTTCTACTCCTCCTTCCTAGGATCTCCTCTAACATTACACACTTATATATTATTACACCCATAGGTTATGATGAATGCGGCCCTATCATGTAATTTAACAATCTCCCATCTCAAATAACCTTTCGTGAACTCATGAAAACTTATTCACATCATCTCAATCTCTTAATTCAATTCTTATTCAAAATGAACATCCCTCATCCTCCCTTAATAGGACATGAAGCTACCTTATCTGGGTTAGAAGATAGTATCTTGTAACAATATGAAGAGTTGTCTATACAAATTGATGAAATAATGGATACTTATCTTTCTCTAAAATTTCGTATTACTTGTATGATCCTAGATGATATTTTGATTCATGGAAATGATCCTCCACTCTTTATAAGCATTCAAATTGGTGATATCCAAGTCAAGTGTGTTTTGATTGATGATGGTTTAGGTACTTATGTTGCCTCCCTCAACTTAATTAAAATTCTTGGATATTTTGAGTAAAATATTAAATCCACATGCAATACATGTCAAGGTTATGATCAAAGGAAAATGCCTCCCTTAGGTTACGTGTGGCTCCCTATCGCCATCCTACCTATCATTATTCAACTAAAGGTTATGATATTCAAATTTTGACTTTCTTAAAATATCTTGCTTGATAGGATTTGGAATTATTGCATAAGGGATTGCATTTCCTCTACTTTATAATGTGTCAAGTTTCCCCACCATGATACTATCTATAGGATTCAAGGGGACACCAAATCTTGGAATTTTGAAAAAATATAAAAATGTGGTGTATTCAAAAATCCAACCCTTGAACCCTTATCTATTGTTCCATTTTGGGAATCTTAGCATTTTAACTTTACTATTAATTCTACTCGAGGTTCTCATGGTCACCTTGAACTCATCAAGAACATACCACCTAACCTCTTAGACTCCAATGATGATGAGATAAATGAGATAAACCTCAAGATAAAAACTTAAGATATCTTTCCTCATCTCATTTCTTAGATTCCACCATCTTTGAAGCCCCATTCCTATCAACAACCTATCAATGATATACCCATAGTCTTAACTAAGACTCAACATTATATTAATCACACCACTTTTAATAATAATTTCATCCCTACTTACACCATCAACCTTCATACACCTGATTATGATGATGGTTATACTTTATACAACCCATTTATAGCAAGTATTTTCTAGGATAGAGATGTTAAGATCCTTCATTATCATTCTTCTTTATTTCAGTCTTTTCATTATTCTTATCATAGTTTATCTTATATAGTCCCTAATTATAGTATCATTCATCTTACTCACAAGTTAGAGATGGATTATTCACATCACACACCTCTAGTTTCCATAGAGCCTATTAGGATCATGCTTATGGATCTTTCTATGACTTGTCCCTATCATTTCACTAGATACCAAGATCCCTATATCTTACTTCCCCTAGAGATGTTTGTTACTACCCTTAATCCCTCTATGCATCTTATTCTTCCTTCAACTAATCCTAGTCTAGATCCTACTATAATTGTACCCTTATCTAAGACTCATCTTGAATTTAATGTTATTTATCCTTTATCTTCACCTAAACTAGTCTCTCTACCAACCCTACCTCCCCTTAGTGATGGACTTCATCATTTACCATAGCTTGATCCCTTACTTGCCTAATGGGATAATCACCCCTACTATGACTTATATTATAAACTATCATTTATACCAATCTTTTCCATCTCTTGAGTCTACTATTTATGTTGGTAAACCCACAAAGTCTACTAACAAGCATATATATTACTTCCACGATACATATAATAATTCCTTGACCCATTATCTAAATATTTGATAATATATCAACACCTTGTGTCCTACCCTTAGCTTAAATACAAAAATATACCTCCTCCCAAGTTATTACTTAAGTATATTCCCAAATATGGTGAGGTATATTGTCTTTAGCACCAATACAGTACCCATCACATTGATCATTGATGCATCCTTCACCATTATCTTCATGATCACTTCATGACCATTCCTATGACCACCATTCTCCCTCCTATATGTCATCTACATAAAATGGATCCCCTTCTTCACCTACAATTCCCACTTCACCTGTAATTTCTTATTCACCTATGGCTCCTATACCACCTACATGATCTCTCCTAATAGTGGTTCCTTCTCCATCGGTGATGCCACTTCCTTATCCTATAGCTATCATTATAGAATATATTCCCCTTATTGAGTATTCTACACATGAGGGACGTCATGAGAATGATATATCAACTATAACTACATTTTATGTAGAGAAGATTTGTTGAGAGGTATTTTCATAGTTTTCCTTAAGGATTGATGAGACTCTTATTGCAATTAGAGTCTAGATTCATAGAGACATACTAGATGTTATGGATAATATATGTGGATAGATTTCTCAATATTTATGAATAGATCATGGTGTTCCTTCGCTTTCATTATGATTTTTGGATTGGACTTCTGATCCATTTTTCTCTATATATTGTATCATTTGACTATGTGTCAGGTTTTTCTTCACTTATCTATCTTACATGGATATCTATATTTCACATTATATGTTTTATATGGTTTCATGTCTTTCATCTTTAGATTTTATGGATTATTTATACATGCTTATATTTAAGAGTTCATTTTTTTTATGGATGTCTTTGAATTTTCTTGTGATTATTTCACCCTTGTCTCATTTAACATGGATAATTATTATTAGTGTATAAGATTTTTTGAGCTATTTAATTAAACTTACATAATTCAATGACTCAAACATCAAACTACTTATACAAAGTATAGAGACATTATGTTATAATGAAAATACATGAATAAAATATTCAAACCAACATTACAATCTTAAATCTAAATTATCTAAACCATGATCAAATTGATTTAAAAATAAAGATATTTGGATGGGGATTACTTTAGACTCAAAAATATAACATTATGATGGCATGATGATAGATTGTTGATGATGATTCTTGGGATTGATTTGGTATGAAGAATATATAATATTCTTAGATTACTAAGTGGACATGTATATAATATGAGAATTCAAGTTAGCTCCCATGGATGGATGATTTTATTTAAATATAAATTGGAGGGATAAATCAATGGATGAGATTTGAAGTTTGGATGAGGGATATCAAGGGTTGAGGATTAAATGTAATTTAAAATTCCTTAGAAGCCTCTAGATTTGGAGAATTGTAGAGAGGAGGGGTAATAATAGAGAGGATTATATAATCCTTCAATTATATAATCCTCTTAGGGATTAATTGGGCTTATGGATGGATTAGATAGGGATTAGGTAGGTGATTAAGGACTAGGGGTGTAGGATAGCTTAGGAATAGGCTAGTAGGTGGGCCACTAGGAAATTAAGATTCCTAAATAATAGGTAAGTGGGGATTAGGATGGGATAAAAAATGATTAGGATAATTAATGAAGAAGTGGGATAGGACCAAGGATATTGGATGATGAAATATGGAATGGGATGTTAGATAAATGGCATGGAAGGGGGGATAAATTAGTAGGATTTAAATGAGATGAGTGGAATTAGTGTCGACTAATAAGAATGTTAATGATGATAATGTAGGTGAGAAAATTTAGATGAGGGGATGGGATGATAGATTTGAGATAGATGGTGAAGAAGATGAAGGATTCAAATTGAGAAATGAGATACAAATTGATGATGCCCCTAGTAAGGACACATGCATAGGGAGTAAATATGACTATGTAATGGTTGTTGACACATCCCAAGGGGGAATTAATTGTAACATGATGATGATAGTATTAAAAATAACATAAGTTGTAGATGTATCCAAAGCAAGGATGCATGTAATAGAGAGATATGGGATAATAAAAGATTGATTTTATGATATTCATGATGTGTATAGCTAAAAGATAAGTTGATCAATATGATGTAGGTGATGATAAAGAACAAATAATTTGATCACATGACCAAAAGAGAATAATTAGATTATATTACATCAAATCAATGAGCCATAATGTGATTAATAATGATGATTCCCCTGGAAAGGACACATGAAAGGGAGAGATAGTTAAGAAATAGACAAATCAATGATAAGGGATGATAGATGGAAAAAATATGAATGTTTTGACTTGTTGGGCCTAATCAACAGGTATGGGTAATTGACAAAAAGAGTAAGGAGATGATTGTAGGAATGGTGATTGATCAATAGACTAACTGATTAATGATTCATATTATATCTCAAATATTTTACTTATGAAAGACTTGAGGATGATGAAATATGAGATAGATGTGATGGTGGCCAATCTATCCTTGGGCATTAAAACATTGCCAAGTACTACCTACATAATCTAAAAATATCTTAGGCTGATGTAGTTCTGACTAGGGAATAAATGATAATTGATGATTAGAGAATGAAGATGAGGATGATTAGTGATTAGAGGTTAATTTTAGTGATTAGAGTATATGACTTAGATGATGAGATGAGATTAAAAGATTGGATGTTAGTATAATGGATCATAAGGATTAGATTAGTGATGAATAAGGATGAATAGATGATTAGATAAATAATGAGGGTGTATATAATCAAGCAATAATAATGATCATAAGGCTCGTCATAGTCTAAATAATCTAATAAATATAGCATTTGGTAGTTTACCCCATGATATAAGCATGACCAAGAGGATGTTGTGCCAATGTGCATGGATAAAAAGTTAACTCTACATCATTAAGGGAATATAAATAGATTATCATACCTTGGGTAACCTCATATCATCCTCATTCATTTCCAAATAGATAATAAGATATGATGTAAATAAAACATAATACAAACAAGACATATACATGATGCAAACAAATCAAATGACAAAGAGAATACAAGTAACACACACAAATATCTACATGTAGTGTCATTGTGTCTTGTCTAATGATGTGAGGAGTGATTGGGTGATGGGTTAGACTAGGATGATCATGATGTGATTGTAGACTTATACTAGGATTTATAATAGACTATGATTAAGATTAGGACTTAAGTAAGTATATGGATTAAGATTAAGATAATGAGGTTTTAGAGATAAGGATTAAGATTGTGATAAGGATGTGGATGAGGGGATGTGGATAAGGATTAGGAATGATATTGTGATGGGGTTATGATAATGCATTTTAATAAAAAAATTGGTGCAAGGAGGATGATTTGTAAAAGGGGTGTTTTTAGATGTGATCAAGGATTACCGATAGATAAATCTCAAAAAGTGTTCAATCTATCAATAAGAGTATGAAATGATGGGATCAAATACCTTTCACACTAGAAAAATAGTGATTAGATGGGTTCTAGATATGAATATGCAATGATAGGGAAGTGATGAGATCAAATACCTTTCACACTAGAAAAATAGTGATTAAATGGGTGCTAGGTATGAAGAGGCAATGATAGGGAAGTGATGGTTCTAGATTAAATTCTTGAACAAGGTTATGTGCATTAATAATACCTCATTAACATGATGAAGAAGATATGGAGAGATGGGTGACCATTGAGATTTGGTTATAGGATTAAATTTTGTATCCAAAGATGGAAAGGGAAAATATGAGATGGATAGAATATGATGGGTATTAGGCATAAGACAAGACACCATGGACTATTTTTGGCTTTTTCAGATATTTATGATTTTTATGGTTTTTAACATATTTAAATTTTTAGGAATTTTTGGAATATTTATGTACACTTATACAAATGGGGTTACTATCAAAGGGAATACCAAGCCTAGTAACTAAGAGAAGGATGGATGAGATGATACAAGGATGAGTGGGTGATGTGGAAAAGGGGAAAAGGTTCAAGGAAGAAAGGATTAGGGATTTACAATTACTACATCATGAAAGAATTAGATGTTTAGTTATCTAAGTGTCTATTGGAGGATATGCCAAGATGATTATAAAACATTTCTCAAGACACCTTCCATTCCTTGTGAAAACCAATACAAGAAAGGGATGATCGACATGATAGGATGCATGATATGGATAGAGGGATATGATAGACATGGATGGGTGATATAGATAAGGCAAAGGATATGAAATGGATGGATTTTCCCCCAAGTGTGGAGAGATAATGTTGATAATATATTATTTTACCATGATGCCAAAAATTTATTTTCATCATGGTACTTTCCCAAGGCACCAAAAGACTAGTTTTCACCATTGAAAAAATGAGTTTTTTTTACTTTTGTTTGACTCTATTGGGCATCTTTATTTATAAGGATGAGATGTAGGATTATTGATACTAGCATGCTCTTTAACCATCACATATTCTAGATATATGTGATGTTAGGATCATGTTGCTTATACTATATGTATGAATGTCTTGGTAGCCTTTATATACTCTTGATTTAACATCCTCTAGATATTTTAACTAGGTTTCCTTATGACCTTTATGAGGGGAGGGGCAATGTTGCCAAGGATGTGAGATATGATTTAGATGTATGTCATGATTGTGATGATAGGATTTAGGATGTGAGGGATGGATATGATCATGATGGATGATATGATGGGATGGGGAACATAAATGGGATTTAATAGTTACATACACCATTGGATATGGTGAAGGGGATTTTTTAGATTGGTGCCATGAGATTAAAGGATCTAAGACATTTTTATTTTATAATTTTTTGATCCAAACATTAAGATTATTATCGACCATGTGATTATTATTTTGATTTAATAATGGGTTTTGATTTGGATTATCCCTTGGTACTAGATTATAGGCTTCACCAAGGTAGATGGATAGATGATTTTGATTTTATCTTTGATATTTATCTAGTGCCTAATGTTGGGCTTCACTAGGAGAAGATATTTTTTTATTAGGCTAATGATTTGACTTTTCATGACTTTGACTTATAGGATCAAAGATTATTTGATCATGATTTATGACTTTTTGGATATGGTCTTGGACCTCTACATTTGTGGCACATGATGTTGAATGTAGAGGGGAATCGAATTATGCATGTTCCTATGCATTCCCTTAATGGAGTAGGATATAGGGATTATGGAGGTGAGGTGGATGATTAATTCTGTGTGATGGATTAAGGGTGTAATGGGAAGCATAGTCTTAGTAAAGGTCACTATGAGCCTTAACCTCAACACCAGAGAAAATGTCTTAAGGAATCTCAAAAGGATCACTAAGACCCATTGTAAGGCATGTATCTAAGATAGGATAAGATCTACTTTGAAAATATTTGATAGATAGAGCCTATAAAACCTTAATTTTGACTTCATCATCCTAATTGGGATCAAAAGATATGTCTAGTGACTGGTTATCATGTAAATTAAGGGATGATGTTTATAATAAATAATTTGATTTAGATGTTAGTCTTGAACATGACTTGATGTAGATAGACTTGGTATTGTCTCTGATACTGACTCTCATATACATGACTTTATGCTACTAGTAGAACTATTATCCACAAGTGTCCTCTCAATAGGGGTATTTGATGTGATGGGTGAGAGGGAGAGGATGGAGGAATAATGGACTGAGTAAAGATAGGTCCATGAAAGGGATTATGATATGTTAGAGGACTAGGATTATGAGACTTAGAATTGTGTTTGATGGAGTATTGGTTGATGATGGGGATATCATAGAAGAGGGACAAGATGTCTTAACCTTGGCTTGTAGAGGGAAGGGCTTGATCATGAGTGAGATCTTAGCATTCTTCTTCATGTTCATCTAGGGATTTAGACTCATTTTATTCATCCTTGATCACTATGTCACCATAGTTGATGAGGTCTTGGAAATAGTATTGGAAATCATGACATTAATTAATGATATACCCCCATGTTTGGTGATAGAAATTATACTTATTAGCATTATACCTAAATGGCTTAGGTTTGGATTTAGTTGATATACATGACATACCTTCTAATGATCCAGGTGATTATTATATTGTTGTTATAGATTTTGATTCTGAGTCTGATGGTCACCTTGGATATATAGGCATGATTCAAGACTATCAAGATAAGATGTCATGAGCAAAGTATTTCAAGAAGACTATTTCTATGCCATCCTCATCAAAAGATGAAGATGATCTAGCATCTAAAAGTTTAGCTCAATACCTTCTTAAGAAGGAATTAGTAATAAAAAAACAAATATCCTCAATCTATCCACCAGGGATATTTTCAGAGAAGCTTATACACAAGTAGAAATCAATGCTGCTATGTAAAAAAACAAGGTAGAAATAGCTAAGCTGATAAGCAAAAAGAAGAAATTGAAGCAAGCTCTCAAAGCATCTAAACTAGCAAAGCTAGATTGGCAAATGTTAGAGGTTTAGATAGTCGTACTAAGGTTGATAAAGCTTTAGCCAGTATCCATGCCTCTAAATAAAAAGGCAAAGTTAAAGCTACTCCAAGCCATGGATACATCATGCCCCAATGGAATGCTCAACTCCTTCCATAGAGACCAACTTTAGAAGAAGATCAGATGGAGCACTCTACTATAGATACTCTTGTAGAAGGAATATATAGACAAGGGTCAACCAGGGTTGATTCTTTAGATTAAAGTCAGACATTGGAGATAGTTGTAGAACTCAAGGTAGAGGTAAATTCTATCACAACTATCATCTTCAAGATGGCCAAGACTCTAAAAGAGGTTAAATCTGATGTTGCATTCATCAAATAAATTGTTAAGAAGAATGAAGATGAACCTGATGAAGCACAGATCATGGCCATCAAGTCCCCTAAGTATAGTATCTATATCCCACTTACTTTCAAGTTTCCTAGATATAAGAGCTATGTATTGCATGGTTTTGTAGATATAGGAAGTCTAAGGAGTTTTCAAAAAACTAAGGCTTTGCCTACTAAATTTTGGTAAAACCATGAAAAGGGATATTCAGGGACTACCATCTCAGGTGAAGTTATACACTTTGGTCATGTTGCAAAAGACATACCAGTATATATTCAGGGTATTCTATTTACTATCACATTTATTGAATTCTTCACTTTAGATGAAGATATATTATTAGGAAATATATTCCTATTAGAACATTCTCCATTTGTTTAAACACCTAATTTTGTTCAAATTAATAAAGGAGATAAAAGAGTTAGGATCCCAATTTTAAAAGAAGCATATAATATATTTGCAAAGGTAAATCTTTCAGATGATTGGATCTATCAGGTCAGAAACCATTCTGAACAATAGCTTCAGTAGAAGAATCAGTGGATAGTTTAGTATGAGTGTAATAACCAGGTAACCATGTTTTCAGACATCAAACAAAAGTTTATTACTAATTATAGTAGTCTGAATCCATTATAGTTTTGGAAACCTGAGTTAGAAGAATGTCGAATCCTACTAAAAAAAGGATATGAATAGAAGGTTCTAAAAGAAAGAGCATATCATTTCAGCCCATCATAAAGAAATGAACTTGATGTAGAACTGACTGAGCTTCTCAAAGGTGGTTTTATCCAACCTTTCAAGTCAAGCTATGCATGTGCAGGATTTTATGTCAATAAGTGGTCAGAACAAGTTCATGGAAAGAAGAGGTTTTGTTTCAAATTTAAAACATTAAATGATATCATTTAGTCATTTAATTACCCTTTACCTTTCACTTTTGATCTAATTAAAAGAGCATGTGATGCTGTAATATTTTTTAAGTTTGACTGCAAATTAGGATTTTGGCAGGTGAAAGTAAGCACTGTAGATAAGCACAGAACAACCTTTATAGTCCCTCAAGGATTGTATGAATGGAATGTCATGCTATTTTAGTTGAAATAGCATCATCTTACTTGTAGCAAAAGATGGACAATGCTCTAAAAGATTTAAATGAGTTTTACATAGTTTACATAGATGATATTCTAGTTTTTAGCAAGTTCATAGATATGCATCTCCAACATTTTCATCTTTTGTATAATAAAATTATAGAGCATGGCATATGTTTATCTCCCAATAAAATGGAAATAGGGATGGTGTACATTAAGTTTCTTGGGTTTCATCTTTCCTAAGGAAAAGTACTACTTTTAGACCATATCTTGCAAAAGATTAAGAGCTTTCCAAATAAACTTATTGACAAGAAACAACTGCAAAGATTTTTGGGATGCCTAAATTATTGTTCACATTTTTTTTGAAGATTTGGCATCATGGTGTTTAGTTCTCCGATGCCACTTGAAAAAATATGTATTACCATGGAGCGAAGATAGCACAAGATCCATGTAGCAAATCAAGGAATGATGTAATCATCTCCCTCCATTGTATTTACCAATTGAGAATTATCCTTTGATTTTAAATACTGATGCCAGTGGAAAAACTTGGGCAGTAGTTTTAACTTAGCAATTTCCTAATAACAAAGCTTAAATTTGTAGATATAGATCTGGAACATTCACAGACACAGAGCAATGTTGCCATATATATGAGAAGGAGATTCTCGTTGTTGTTAATGGAATAAAAAGGTTTAAAATATTTTTAAAGCCCATCAAGTTTTTAGTACAAATAGACAGTCAGGTGATGACAACTCTCATTCATAAGCAGCCTAATAAAAATCTTGCTCAAGGTAGAATAGCAAGATGGCACCTATGGCTTAACAATTTTGATTTTGAGATCAAATGGATCAAAGGCTCAAAAAATAGTCTGGTAGATTCACTAACCAAAGAAATGATCACCTCATATAATTAGTTTAGACTTGTATTATAAATAATCTTAGTCCATATTTTTTAAAGTCCATAGACTTTGAATCTTTGAAGTCCATAGATTTAAAAAAATATAGACTTGCTTGTTAATATTTGTTTCCTTTTATGTGTAGGCTTAGACGATTGGAACATGTAAGTTCTCAAATTGTGATTCAAAAAATCACACAACATCAAATGGGTGTGTTGACAACATTTATTGAACCTAGGGAAACAAGTTAACAATGTTTTCATGCTTTCAGGTCCTTCCACAACACCTAGATGATAGGTGACTAATGCCGTCACTTAGACCAGTGCACCTCATCTGGTGGAGTCTGTAGAACCCAACCTGAATTAGTCCATAAATAGTCACTATAGCTCCTCTTAAAGTTCATAGTTTTGAAGAATAGTCAAATTTCATGGTTTTTTCTTAGCACCCAAAAAGCAATGTCTGAATGAATGACATTCATTCTCCCCATTTGTATATTTTGTATAAAGCTTATTTTTGAAACCTTGTAATATAAATAAAGCTTAGTTTTAGACCCCTATAAATTACTATAGCCTTGTTTCAAAAGCTATAGTGGGTGCCTTGTACTATATTATAATGGCTTATTACCCATATTTCTATGAGCCTCTAGCTACTACTACTCAGCAATGGTATTGGGATCAATTGACTCTCTTTAAGAATGGTAATTTGATTGCCAACAATCTAGTATGCCAACATGCTAATGATTTGTTCATTAACCCACCTCCTCAATGGTCAAAGCATGCCAATAGACAATGCACTTCTTGGGTTAATCTTGAAGATGGCATCACAATCCATATGATCAATGGACATTGGATATGACAACAAATGGAAGTTCTTGACATAATGTTTACTAGTGAAACATTATCCGAATGGGTCCTTGTGGATAAAGAAATCAAGGCATATGATGTTATTCATAAATGGCTCCTCAAGAATTTTCCTCATCATAATGTTATTGCCTATCTACCTGTGTGAACCACACTTACACTTAAGTTGGTTATCAGTAATAATCTGATAGCTTGGCTTGGTTTGCCTGAAGCCTATACAAAAATATATGACTATCCTAACTCCTATCCAGACTATTCCACTAATCAAGTTCTTGCACATATTCATCAACTTAAATGGGAATATTCAAGAGATTATACAACTCATGATGATGTTGAATCTTCCAATACGCAAGGTTGACATATGTATCAAGATATTCATGAAAGATATGGCATATATACATCATATGTAGCTAATAATGCAGATGATAGCTATACCAGTCCTGATGACAATAGTGCTTACCAACATCAGCATGACTCTAGTGAGACCCACAGTCCTAGTAGTGGATATAACTCACCAATGGACCGTGAACCATATGGCCCATGGTATTGATGTAAGTGGTTGTCACTGATCCTGTTGATCATACCCCACATTGAATAAAGTTATCATGGAATCTTGTAACATGTCCATAATAGTTTGTTATTATTAAGATGTCTCTCTACTATTTACTTTATGTCAACATAAATTTAAAGATCTGGTATCCTTTCCCATCATCTAGCTGTAATCGGTCATCCCAAAAGATTCCCATCTTTCCTATAAATTAGATGTTCATGATGTAGTAAGGGCCTCAAATATTTTCTAAGAAGACTTCTTAAAATATTTCTTGTAAGATCCCTAGAGAAGAGACTTTCCACAAGTTTATATTGTGTTTAAAGTTAATACAAAGAGTAATTGTTTATTTGTAATTCTTGTTTGATTCTTTTGTTCAAGCTTTTCAAAGCAAATTTAGTTTTTAATTGGCATAATCAAGTTGAAGAGTAGAGAGTAATACCACAAATTAGGATGAAGGTAAGCTAAGTAAGACCTCATGTAGCCAATGGACAGGCGTTGAGAGGTAGTAAGGTGCTGTGTGTGTGTTGTGAAACCTAATATCAAAGCTTTTTGGTGGTAGCAAGGTTATGCTGGTGGTAGTTGAAGGCTGAGTTCATAGAGAGAATTTGGACAAAAAAAACTTGGGTAAGAATATCAAACCTACATTTTCTTTGTTTAAACTTAAATCAATTACAAAGTTTAACAAAGTTGGTTTATTATGCCCAGTTGGTGTAAGAGCCCAATTGATAATATTGGTAAACTAGTTGTTTAGTGACAATTAATTCGTATCAAGATTAAGTTTAGCAGAAACTTAATTGTGGAAGCTGATACAATAACCCTAGGTTTTCTAACCTATCTACTAGTATAAAATAATTTAGATTCTAATGGTGAATATTTCATCTAGTTCTTTTATCCCCATAAATGAACATGTAGTAGACCAAACCCTCAAAGCTAATACCTCTAGACAGTTTGAGTTTCCTACCCTAATTATTAAAGATGTATTTACTCAAGCCAATTTTAAGCCTAAATGTGGTTACACCATTAAATAGTCTGAATGTATTCTAGTAATCCAAGGATTTGGACAATGTCTAGTGTTTTTCCCCTTCATTACTCCTTATGATTAGTAGAAGTGGTTATCCCAAGGATACACACATGTCCATCTAAGTCTGGTTGAACTTAAAATAACTCCCCATTTTAATTATGATATCCAGGCTGAATATTTTGGATCTTTGCTAGATGGCCACAATCTATCTTACTTACATGGTGTAATTAGTAAGTACTATGGTGTTCTATCCCATAATGTTTATTATTTGGTACAACCAAATTTCATTCTTAGACTATTAGATGTAAACTTGGTGCATGCCTTAGTTTTCCTCTTACAATTGTGTGGCATTCATCTCATGCCTGGAAACACCTATTGCATAGTCTTAGCCCACTGTACCTTCACTCTCCTTCAAACCCTATTTGAAACTGAAGACATGCCAATTGACATTGCCTTTCCTTTACAAGCATCTAATCTTGTGGACTTTGGTCATCACATCAATAGTTGTAGATTTTCTATAGGTTAGCCTCTAATTTCCTTAGACTCCATCCTTGACCTCACAGTTACCAATGTCTATGTTCCTTGGCAGTTACTTCCATGTAACTATTTCTTAAAGCCGTCACTTCCCAAGTTCCATGTTTGATGTCAAGGCATTGTTTCCCTAGCCATAATTTTTAACCTAGCAAGCATGGTGGACACCCATAACAATTTAATTTTAGTTAAAGCCCCAATTCCCTCTATAGAAGTAATACCTACTATGTCTCCCTTAGGTTAGCCAATTGTACAGTTTAGTACAAAGACATCTACAAAACATCCTTTAGTTTGATCAGCCAATAGAGTCAACCAAAGAGCCAATGAGCCTCTGTGTACATCTAAGTCTGCTAGATTGTCCTTTGCCTCTACCTCTATTGAACCCTTAAGTACAGGGTTCTTACAGAAGATTGCCAAATGTCCAAGCTTTATGGATTTCCTAAGTAACAAGATTACCAGAGAACAAATCCTTAAAGAAGCAGAAGCTCTTAAACACAATGTTCCTCTTAAAGTAAAGAGTTTCACATGTGAACACATTGGCATGATAACTTCTTTTAAGCATAAACTTCTCCAGTCTAGAAATGAAAAGATTGTCAAAGTACATGAGAAGGTTGATGAAGAGGAATTTGAGTTTGAGGACTATACCATAGGAAGGTGGCTGAATCATAAACACTCTATATATGATGTACATACCAAAGAATGGAGTTAACACTAGGAAGTAGTAAAAGCCCCTATTGGTACTAGGTAGAAATCAAGGACCAGACAAAGGAATTGGCTAGCTTCATGGAAGTGGACTACACAGGCTAACATAGATGACTTGGAAATAGATGTCATGAGCACTAAAGATATGATTACTAAGATTAACAAAACATTAGATAGTATGGATGAAGAAATAAGAGTCCATATAGTTGCATCAAAAAAGAAGTTAGAAAACATTCATTCATCTACACAAAAATATGTTTCTATTTTAGATAAAGTTGTAGATTCACATTTATCTATTCCTAAGAAATGTGATAAACAAAAGGAAACAATAGAATAGATAACACAAAGTACTATAGATATTTCTTAGCATCTAACTCGCATAGATCATTTTATAGAATTGGTAGAAGCTTTGGTAGATACAATCCATTTAAAATTAAATCATATGAATGATAAAAATGATTTAATCCATGATGATTTAATTATTCACACTGTGGCTACAAAGATACACTAGCAGGTCTAGTGTACATAGACAAGAAGCTCCAGGTAAAATCCTTCACAGCTGAACTTGAAGCATCTATTTTTACATCAACAATTCAATTTGCATAACCAAGTAAGTTTCCAATCACAAAAAAATCACTTGAACAACAACAATTTGAATCTACCTTAAGTGTCAAACACCTAGCAGTAGATTTTGATTTATTCCATATTAATGTTATCAATGTGCCTGAGTCTTCTAAGTCAGATATAGATTGGATACAAAAAGTGAAATCATAGAATGTAGAACCTACTAGAGCAGCCATTGATTACATCTCAAGTAGTGATGAGATGGATATTTTCTTCCCTCATGAGTCTCTCCCCAGTTTTGGATCCAGTAGTCACCAAGAGATGGGAATGCATGAGGATAGTATTCTCTCTAGTTTGCGATGCTAACTTGAAAAGTTGTATTTAATAGAACAACATCAAGCACAATATGTTCCATTTAAACATGTTCTAGCACCTATACATTTTACAAAAGATAGAAAAAAGAAAGGTAAAGTTTTCTTTTCTATATTAGATGATATTCTAGAAGAAGGTCCTCTTAAGGTAAATCTTCTTAATGGTTTTATCCTTTTAATTGATAATATTCTTGAGCCCTATGACCATATAGATTTATGGATAGAAACCTTAAAAATATCAAGTTTCTAAGTGGTGTCATAGATGCTCAACGAGGCCTCCATGTGACTAGTCTTATGGTAGGCAAATTAAAAAATTGGTGGACCCAAAAATTTGAAGAAAATGGTGTTGCTCCTCTCGGATAGATATAGATACTTGTTGCATGGTTAAGCAAAAGCCAAATATGTGAAGGAGGATTGTTAGCTCTTCAAGCTATAATTCTTTTAGAGTTTACCAGTAACAAAATGAGATAGTTACTAATAACTAAGTCTAAATTTTATAATATGAAACTTTGTAATTTAGATAAACTAACTCCTTATTCTTTATAGTTTTAGATTCTTGCCTATGAAATTGGTGAAGCTAATTTAGCTTGGGTTAAAGAAACCTATTTAAATTATTTACCCTGTATGTTAGGGGAATGGGTAAGACATTATTTGAGTAAACATTCTTTTACTCCCCAAAATGTAACTTTAGTAGAATTAGCCATCTTAGTTAAGACTAAACTTACTAAGCAATGTCAACAAAAGTTGGTTACTAGCCATTTAGAATCCTATAATTCTAGTTGTAATCTTCATTCTTATTGTAATATAGAATTACCTACTAAGTCATGGGGTTGTAATAAACTAGACTCTTACCATTACAAAAAGTCTACAACCCATAGAAAATATAAACATTTTAAATGCTCAAAATTTAAGCATAATTTATCCCCAACACATACGTCTAACAATAGAAAAAAAATGTTTAAACCCTTTAAACTTACTAAAAATAAGTTTCACCATTGTAAATCATTTGGAAAACCTCATAAGTTACTTCGATGATGAAGTACACCCAGGATAGTTCCTCCAAATCTTAAATGTTATATTTGTAATGGTCCCCATTATGTGACTGACTGTCCTAGCAAAAACAAAAAGCTCCTAGGCAATGCACTTTTTGACTTCTATTATGTATAAGTAGAGTGGGATTTAGTAGATATAAATGACATACCATCATGGGTGGATAGACCATCATGTTAGTGGAAACTAGTTTTTGGAAAAGGGATTCTAAGGACATAATAATGGGAGTATAAAGACCCTCTTCACTTTGTTACTTAGATGTGGAAGCATTGGACTTTAGATCAAATAGATGGTGATGTGATTGGGCCGATGAACTAGTAGTAGATGAGGTAGCCAAGGTTGGATTCCTTTTTCTAGTATAATAAGGGGTAGCTGATTGACTATGATTAGAAGATGGAGGGTTTTAATATAGATAAGTATGGTCTAGGGGTAAGTTTAATTTATGGGGATCAAGGCCTTTAGGAAATTAGACACATAACTCATGGAGTTGCAAGAATATTACTTATGGTTTTTCATTAAGATACTTATAAAATAGGGAATTTGTGAATTGGGAAGGCCATGATTAGGATGAAGACAAGTGGATGGTAGATTGTAATGGGATGGGGATGAATGTTGATATGGGAATTTTTTGGTTGGAACATTAGATGTGGGAGTGTTATAATGGGATGGTGATGTTATGTTACTAGGGGATGATTAAGTTGAAAATATATGATTTTCTTTGCTAGTAAGATGAGGGAGTAGTGATGGATTGGGATTGGATAGTGGACAAGTAAAAACTAGAGCTAGGGGGTTTGTTAGGGATAGTGGATGGTATAAGGGAATGGGATGACGATAGGGGTTGATGATGGACTTGTATGGAAGTTTATGTTAGGCTTATGGGGTCAAAATCATCAGGAAAATGACAACCCATCTTCCATAGTCATAAAAATAATTCATCTTTATTATCTCTAATGTATTGATTGATTAGGGTGACTGCATCAAGGAATTATGATATTTATTTTGATTATATAAGGGGTTATGAAGGAGGAAGGATGTAATATGGTATTTTGGGATGAATGGGATCAAGATTAGAAGGTAGGTGAGCACCCATCTTTAGTGTTTATAAAAGGACTTCATCTTGATTTGCAAGATGTATTGGTCTACAAGAACCTCATCGAGATCCATAGGGATAGATGATAAAATTTGGATGATGAAGAGGGTTGAATAGGAGGTATATTAAGGGTTAGGAATGGTTTCTTTAAAAAAATATGTCTGAATGATTGAGCTAGTATGATAGGTGATGGTGAGGATAAGATGAAGATGAAATGTGATTAGGATGATATAGGACTAGGATCAAATTTTAGACTAATATTGAAATGGGTCCTATTAACAACATCTAGTTTGAAATATAGTAAAATTATTGAGTATTTGATGGGTACAAAGATTCAAAACTAGTAAGATGATAATTGGATGGGTGTTAGTTATTTATAATCAAGATGACTAGATTGTTAACAATTAGATTGATAATGACGAGTTTGCTAGATTGATACTAACAAAGTGACAAGATTATATTATGGTATTAAATAGGTATGAGATCTAACAAATATGATGAATGATAGTGTATTAAGATGATAGGATGATAAAAATTACTAACTTGAGCCTTGGACTAATTCACTCAAGATGGGATGGGTATTAGGATTATGTGATGGAAATGACATGATAAGGACTAGTATGGTGATAGGTGATCATGAAATTATTCAGGGGTAATGTAAAAGGGATGGGGATGGTTTGGAAATGGGTGTGACTTAAAATTCCAACTAGGATAGGATGGGGTTAGACTAGATGGGTGATGAAGGCAAGGTCAAGACAACTAATTGGGTATAGATTTAAGATAAAAGGTGGATGTCAAGATATGATTAATATATGTAGGTTGGGGGGATGAATAATGATGGGTGGATATGAATAAAATAAAAAATTATGTACAATGGGAAAATGATGAGTGAAGATTGTTATACTAGGAGGAGATGACAATAAGATGGTAGATGGGGTAGGATAAAGATAATATATACAAATGGATGATGACAAGGATGTACAAGTTAAAAAGGAAATAAAATATGACATATAAAAGAGGTTGATGGGGTAAGGATGTATAAAATTAATATACAATATGGGTTGTACAAAATACCTAGATAGGCATATAGAGGTTTGGGTGAGAGGCTAACTTGGCTCACAAATAACATGGGTCTACAACAACATTCACTTAAGTAAGCAAAACACAATCCTAAGATTAGTAAATTGAAGGGTGTGTAACCTGATTATCATACTAATGGATTCATGGGTGAGGCTATAGGCTAGTACCTACTACATAATCTCCCAAACCCTTTTAATCCTATCTACACATGATGGTCTCTTGGGAGTTGATACTAACTCCAATAATGGATCACCTATTATGGTTGAAGGATCCTATGCTAGGTTTGCATAAGGTTTCTATGTACATCCCCTATATACATGAAGGTATAGTGGGTCCCAAGTTCATATAGGATGTTTTATAACCACCTTGTATCTTAGATATTAAATTACCCTAACTCCATGGAACCCTTAATGGGGAGTTCTAAGCTGGCACCAAATGACATATCTCTTGATTTTTGGACTCCATCAGAACATGGAGTTTGGACTAGTACATGGTGGTGAAATCCATAGTCACTAGCCCCTTATAAAAACAAAAACAAAATGGGGTTTATAGGTGGTTTTTGATCCTTTAATAATCACTATAAGGATGTAAGGAAGAGAGCATACAACACCATATCCCTCTAAATACAAACAAGAAGACAAAAAGATTAATTAACTAATTAATATTAGGTGTGATATATTTACAATATGTAAGAGATAGACAAGAATATACAAGATAAAATGAAGAGATATATACAAGATGAAAGGAAAAATGATTAAATTGATCTAAAAAAGATTTTCAATATGCCAAAAGAGTCTTTAATAGGTGGTTTACAAGAAAATGATTAGTAGTTTCAAGTGGAACTTTTAAAGAGGCACCTACAAAACAATGATTGGAAGTTTGATTGATGATCTTGAGGGGAAACCTACAAGTCAAGACATTAGACTAAAATATGAACTACAAAATAATATGTTAGCAAGTCAAAATTCATCAAAAATTATTCCAAAAAATTCACTAAATAAAGGATAATTCTGAGGGTTGGTATTTTAATGAATGTGGTAGATGTTTCTAAAAAGATAACGTTAATATTTTTGACTCTTCACATGCTTTGGCTAATGATCCTACATACATAATATTTTTAATAGAGTGGCCTTCATCAAATAAACCTTTGAAGACTATTAATAGTTATGAAATGTTAATTTTCAATAGGGATATATGACAAACAAACTATATTTAATATGTTATTAAAACAAACTATATCATGGGAAATAAAAGTTTATATTTTTTTTAAGTTTTAATTTTACACCTACCATGATACAAAAATAACCATAGACAATGTGATGGAAGTGATATTTAATTAATTATTAATAAAACTATTTTGAAAAATTATAAAATCAATGATCATAGGAGACCAAAAGAATCTCTATATTAGTGGTTATGTTTTAGACCAAAAAAGTAAATATAAACATAATTAGAACTTAGACTAGTCTTTTAATAGTGATCCAAAAAATTTGTATGAGGCGTTACTAAAAAGTCAATTAATTTAAGGATTTAAAATCAAATTTAGCTATTACAAAAATCAAGATACAAATCCAAAATTTTATGATCTATGAAAAAACATACCATTTAGGCCATCACATTTGACTTAAAAAAGAATGATATATGGAATATCAATGGATCAGATCGACTTAGAGGCCTGCCAAAAATGATGCTATGGTTCATCTCAATAATGTTGTATATTTTTTACACAAACCCATGAATAAATATCCACTATAGTATCACCCCTAAAAGGAACCAATGTTAGATAGAGATCCATTTGAATAAAATTTAGAGATAAAATACATAAAATTTGATGATTCTTGTATAGCCAACATGGCTATGTTGACTAAAAACTATCATCTAAGATGTAAGCTTGAAATAAAATAAAATGATATTGTGACTATGAAGAGAATTTTTTTTTTACAAATTACTATTGAGTTTAGAATGACTAATGGATATCAATCAATTATTTAGAGATTATCAATCCCATAGTCATAGCTTCTAGTATTAAGATTGAATCTTCCTTAAAGACACAATTTTTAGATTAAAATCCACCAATTCTAAACTGCATACTTAAATAATTTTTAGTATAGAATAAAAAATGGTAAAAAAACTAGAATCATGATATAAAATCTATCATAACTCATTCAATACTAAATGACATTAAAAAATATAAAATGTTTCAAAAATGTAAAAGTGATTCAATCATAACCCATAAAATGTTTCATGAAAATTATCTATGAGTAAAGAGTAGGTAATTAAAATATAACATGTTTTTCATAAATGTCCTAAAAAATGGAGGCCATAAATTCTCTTTCAGTCTAACCTATAGACTTGAGAAAACACACTAACATCATAAAATATTAGTTTAAGAGGCTTGTCCCACCATGGTCACCAATTTTCAAATTTTTTTTGAGCTATTTGATTAAAATCACACAATTCAATAACTCAAAAATCAAACTACTTATGTAAAGTCTAGATCCATTAAGTTATAATAAAAATAGATGAACAAAATATTCAAACTAGCATTACAATATTAAATCTAAATGCTCTAAACCATGATCAAATCGATTCAAAAATAAAGAGATTAAGATGGGGATTAATTTAGACTAAAAAATATGACATTATGATGACATGCTGATAGATTATTGATGATGATGCTTGGATTGATTTGGTATGGGGACTCTATAAGCTTATTATATTTATAAATGGACATGTATATGGTATGAGAATTGAAGTTATGTCCCATGGAGGGATGAGGTTGTTTAAATAGATTTTGGAGGGAGAGATCAATAGATGATATTTGAAGTTTGGATGAGGGAGATCAATGGTTGAGGATTAAAAGAAATTTAAAACTCCTTGGAAGCCTCTAGATTTGGAGGCTTCTAGAGGGGAGGGGTAAGAATAGAGAGGATCATGTAATCCTCCAATTATATAATCCTCTTAGGGATTAATTAAGCTTAGGTATAGATTAGAAAGGGATTAGGTAGGTAATTAGGGACTAGGGGTGTAGGATATCATAGGCATAGGATAGTAGGTGGGCCATTGGGAAATTAAAATGTCCAAAATAATAGGTAAGTGGGGATTAGGGTGGGATAAATAAATGATTAGGAGAATTAATTAAGTGGGATAGGACTAAGGTTAGTGGATGAAAAAATATCGAAGGGGATGTTAGATAAATGACTAGGAAGGGGGGATAAATTAGCAAGATTTAAATGAGATGAGAAAAATTAGTGTCAACTAATAGGAATATTAGTGGTGATAATGTATGTGAGAAAATTTACATGCATACAATTAGTTATAAAAATATTTCTCCCCTTAGTAATCTTTATTTACCATGTGATTAGTTATAAAACAAGTCATCTTATTATATTTCTCTATATTACCATTCCATTTTGGATCTCCCTTTATTACATTATTTCCTTTCATAAACTAAGCATACACATGGTTAAAACTTGAGATATCATACTAGTTCATAGGTAAGCCTAAGTGTTTAATCAGTCATGTATCTGGATACATAACTTCCTTTAGTTAAAGTCTAAATATCATTCGTGTGTATCACTTTTATCTCTCATGTTGGTTATTCCAAGTCCATATGGAGGAGGAATATTAAAATATATATAAATTTAAAAGCTAAATCAATTGAAAAAAGGCAATGATATAAAAGGAAACATACAGATCTCAAAAATTAAATCACACTAAATGACATGATTTAAAGGACATATCTTTATTTCTAATTAAATATAAAAATCCATAGTTTGGCTAATGATAGAGCCAAGATCCATTAGGGTGTGGTAGGCTAGTAGATTGGAAAATGAGAATAAAAAAAACTTTTAGTGCTACTTACTTTCTCACATAAAAACCCAATCTTTGTAGTAGACCCAAGACTCTATAAGAGGTCTTGAGGAATAGGGAACACATTATGGGAAGGTAGGTCCATTTTAATTTTAATTTTAATAAAACCAACATGAGTCGATCTTATTATCTCACTTATTTGCATATATATCTTTGTGCTTATTGTGAATGGGTATCCTTTATATATTAATGGTTACTAGCCACATAATGTCTTTTATATGACCTTATTATGCTTCATATTTTTTTAATGTCTTCTCATAGATTCATAAATTATGATTTTTACATTCCATCTTTCATTTACAAACATTCATAATATATCCCCTTGAGAAATATTGTTTGTTCACTGATCACTCCCCCTAGGGATTCCATTTGTGAGTTGTATTATAAGACCATGGGTAGGACTAGGCCATCCTCATAAGTTACCACATTACAACCACCTTTTAAAAATCATTACCATAGTTATTTACACCTCATTTGTGTCCCCTTTATGAGTTTTAGTGTAAGACCATGGATAATACTTGGTATTTTTCACACAAATTTCCAATACCTGAGTCATAATGAAATTACATGTGTCAAATCTGAGATAAATAGTGATTGATTATGAGTTTCACATAATTGACTTGAATATCACCTTTATATAGTATGTTTTATGCTTAATTAATTTATATTTCACTTTTATCTTCTTATTTTCCATTACATGTATGCCTACAAACATTTTCTTAATTTTTTCATACTTCCCAACTGGAATTAGAGTGATCAATTTAAGTTCATTTTTCCAATTTTGTTTCTCTTTTATAATTCCCAACATGATTTAGTATGATTTATTGACTTAATTATTTTATTTTTATACCATCTAGTTTTTATTTTCCTTCCATGGCCTCCTTCCTTCAACCCATTAATTAAATATTTTAATATTAGGCCAATTTGGGTGCATCTTCCTTACTTTCCCCTTCAATTTTGGTCTAAATATGAATTATCAATTATAGGCATAGCTTTGGGACAATTCTTAGATGTGGATGGAACTATAATAGATTAAATAAACACTACCTATGATTGAATCCTAGTTTGTATAGATGTATTAAGAGCTTCTTCATTCCTTTGATTTGAAGGTTCAAAATTGGATCTGGTCACAAGTTCTTGACTATGAAGGATTACCTTTCAGATGTAGAAAATGTTTTGATATAGGGTATTTGGTAGGTTCATGTCAAACATCTAGAACAAAAAAGGGACCTCTTAGTGGAAGTATTCTCTTCTTAACCATTTCATAATGTTTGCTTCTAATAATGAAGATGAGGACATTCCAAATGAAGTAGAAAGTAAATATGAAGAATTGGTTCTAGGTAATGCTGGTGTCTCATTGGATGAAAATATTAAGTCTCTAGACCTAACAGATTTAGAATTGTAGAAATAATATTTAGCTAAGAAATTCAATCCCTAAATTATAAAGAATGTTTTTTAGCAAGGAATCTCTAATAAATTTCATACCAATGAATATTCTTAGAGACTCCATCCCTATTGTATCAAATTTAGGGGAAGGAGGAGTTTAGACTTTAGTGAGAAAAAGGAAGAAAGGTAGAGAAAAGAAGAATTTGAAACTCTTAACATGACCCTCATATCACAAAAGTAATTTTTTTTGGAAGGGTCTTGATTCATCTTGTTTTTGTGCAACTTAGGCAGTTTTGTTGTTTATCTATTGTTGCAGTGTTGTTTTTTTGCTCATTGCTTTTTACAATTTTTTTTGTTTTATCTAGGTTGGAAGACATTTTTTTTACTTTATGTTGTAAAGGTTAGGTCCCCTCTTCAAAACCCACTTTTACCTTTAATAAAAACATGATATAATGTGATTTTATCTTATTTTAACCTAGTGAAAATATTTTACATGGTTTAAAATAATTTATTACCCTTTTTACCATGTTTGGTTTATTATACTTAGTCATATTTTATTATTACATATTTCCCATTGTGATATAGTTTATAGTGCATTTATTTTTTATTACTTATAATTTTCCAAGTCATTTTAACCTTTTTTATTTTAACCATGCATGTACATCACATAATTCTATAAAATAAAATGTGCAACATATATTCTCATAACATATACAACAAAATCTAAATACATGTGCTAGAAAGAAATATATCCATTCACCAACATCCAAAACCAAATACAACTCATGTGATCAAATAAAACTATCAAAATCAATACACACACACACACACACACACACACACACACACACACACACACACACACACACACACACACACACACACACACACACACACACACACACACACACACACACACACACACACACACACACACACACACACACACACACACACCATGAATTTTATATAATACAAAGTAAAAAATATAAAATAGATCTAGCTTTAAGGCTATGGTCAAACATACCTATCCTTTGGCCTAACCATTCTACCCATAGATGCTTGGGACTATCCCTTGTGAGTGGTATGTTGTAATGGGGTAGTCTAAGATCTTAAACTTGAAACTTACCCCTATATATTATACACCTAGACCTAAAATTTCATGAGATGGATAGTGGTATCCATGTGTGTAGCTCTCTCCTGAGACAATGCCTACTAGGCATGTGCCTTTCCCTATCTCACCCGTACTAGTAGATGCAATCCATCTTCGCATTCCTATAAATACCTTAAAACCTACCCCATGAGTCTAAACCAACTTATTTTCATCAATTATTTCACCCTATAAGAGGGTGTTCAAGCATCCTCTATATTTTGGCAACATGGGAATACTTTTAGGTATGTGTGTTTAACTATAGTAGAAGTAGACCTTTGGGTTTAAGGGCTAGTTCCTTGAATATGCCTTGAAGTGATTATCACTTACTCAAATAATTTATTTTATTAAAATGGATAGAATTTTTCATGAAATTAAACTACTCTAAGGGGTTATATACAAGAATTTATTTCCACAAGACCATCATACTTGTTTCACTAAGAAATAATACCTATAAACTAGCTTCAAAGTCCTAAGAGATTCTAAAAGAAGTGTCTCAATATAGAGGTGATATGCATGAGGCAACATAAGGTAAGTGAAATAAAGGGAATATTTCCAACTCCAAGGAAAATTTTACACTTGAAAGGATCCTAATACATTATCTACACTCTATATGACCTGTTAGAATATGAATTCTTGCATAAACATGAGAGGATAAGGAGAAGCAAAGATATAAGATTATCACTTAACATCACCATACATCACTTTACACAATTATACAAATATTAATGATCTCAAAACCATGCTTACATTTATTTTTCAAATGAAACTTAAAACATAAATCTAGTAGGGACTCACCATACATGGAGTGGAATTAGTTTACAAGAGCCAAAATGGCTACTACTTATAGAATTTGAGAGAGGAGAGAAGAGAATGAGTTACAGGAGTGATAAAAATACTTGTCAAGATAAGAAAGGGAGTTAAACATGTAGGAAGATGGAATATGGAATATACCATACAAGGTATCATAAGATAAATGTCCCTCTAAGGCATGGAATTCCTAAAATGTGGAGTAGGACTCTTCATTTGCATTCCTAGATATTGTCTTCATCATTTGGCCTTCCATGAAAACTCCATACTATAATAGATACAAATATCATGATTGAAATAAGAAGTAGGGGTTATAAATAATCCCCAACATGCATTAGAGGTGTCCCTAATCATCAAGATTCTTCTAACCATGAGTTATCATTGCTTGCAGTTATAATCACCCTCTTCTCACTCACATCTCACACTTGGCATCAAAGAGGCCATTATTTTTCCAAAATAATCCATAAAAAAGAGTGTGTGACACTTTAAAATAACCCTTATGGCCTTATAATCATTAGGTAGACTGTAAAAGTCCTCCCACTTAGAGTTTTCATCTTCTCATTTGCTTGTTCAATATGTTAGTTTAGGCTCGTTGAGATGAAGGCACTTAAAAAGGCATTTGTGAGATTTTATGATTCATTAAATGGACATTATGGGTTATCTTAGGTCCAAAAATATATCCCAAAGTGAATTTCATCCTTTTACTCTTAATTTAACCTTAAAAACACCAAAAAATATTAAAAAAACTAGTTATACACCCTATCTGTATAAGTAGGGTATAACTCAATATGATGGGAAGGTACCCTAGAGAGTACTCTAAAATCTCAATGTAATTTTATAGTCAAAATATATCCCATATATTATTTTCCTTAAACCTCTCCATAAGGTCAAGAACTAAGGTTTTGGAGGGTTTAGAGATGTTTTAGCCCTTAAGAATTGTTCATACAATCCTAATGCTTAATCCTCTAATAAATTCCATTAAAAACTTTCTAATGACCTTCTCTAAATTGTATTAGTCCCTTGAGATCCCATGTTAAGTGTCTGTACAAGTGCAAGCATTCAAATTTGCCTACTCGAGCTCTTTCTTTCATTTTTTTCTTGTCTAAGTTAGTTTGGCCTAAAATATATCTTTTATGTCATTTGACCTACACACCAAAGGTTATATCATGATTCATATCTCCATATTAAGGTATCCCAACTCATTTCAATTCTCCTCTAGTATTAGAAGTGATATTGGAAACCCCTTAGCCATTTAGCCTAACCAAGACATAGTAGGATTATCCTACATATGACTACTCACCACCTACTCTGAGCATCTTTTTACAACTATAGGATCTTTTATAGACTAATACATGTTTACTACCTCTATTTACACCATAATTCATTATAATTAAGACCCATATCACATCTTTTTATCATATTCTCACCTAATATATAGTTTTCTTATTTCCTAGAGTACCCTCTATCTTCTTAGGAAACTTAAAGATATGGGGAGATCAATATAATCATGAAGATAATGTATACCCATTTTCAAGGTTATGTCACACTTTTATCACTTCTAAACCTTCCAAAATTCTAAGATAGGCTCTATGAACACTAACTGTACATGGACTATGATCATGATTATAGGTTGGGTTCTAAAGGTTTATCCTTGCTCTATTTCATTTGTCTCAAGGCATCATGAGATATTAAATGACATTTTTTGAGACATTATAAGAATTTTCATCATTTAAACCATTACTTAAATCCTCATGGTATGTCTTTGCTCAACTAGACTTGACTGTAGACTATGTACTTACTAACAAAAATTAATCTTATATGTGAGTATTGGTATGTTTGGCATTTTCCCTTTGGTAAATTGATATCCTTAAAGTTTAAAATGTTTATTTAATATTTTAAATTTTTAATATTATGCCTTGAGTGATACCCACACTCACTACCTAGTCCAACTCACATGATCATCTTACAACCAACCTATAGGTGTTCAATCTTGTGACATAAGGGGGAACCTGTAGGTGGAAGTCTATATCAAAATTAATTTTCAAACCCCTTTGATTTTCCTTTAAGGATTAATAGTGTCATTTTACATAAAATAGAATCACTTACATGTAGATTTTACTTCTACTTGATCCCATAGTTTGTATGGCTATTTAAGTTTAATCATTACAGAGAACAATGCATTCTATAGTATAAAGATGCATAGAATGTGGGGATTTTAACATCAATATTATCTTTAAAAAATAGCCATTTAAAAATACAAAAAACTTCCCTTACACCTAAATACATGATGAGAACAATAGACCAATTGGCACCTAAATGTGTGTCATTATGAAAAAAGTCAAAATAAGGCCCAGGTCTCTATTTGGAGGGATTAAGGTAGCTTGTCCATGAACCTATTTTCTCCCATCATAAACCATGACTTAAATATACCTACCTCTATATGAATTCAAATATGAATCTCATGATATATATAAAATCTTCATCCTTTATGAGGATCTCCATTGTGTTCATACACATCTATGCCCACTTTCAAGTCTCTATCAATGTCACATGTGGGTGGACATTTTAGCACACAAGGTAGTGGAGGTAAGATTTCAAGGATGAGCATGGTTATGGAATTAATAAAAATATTAGAGATTTTAAAGGTCTCAAATGGATCCTTCCAACCTATTAAAAATTCAAAAAAGATCAAATTTTTTCATTACAATGTGGTTATCTGCTATATGGCTCTTGTGTGTGCTCATCAATGGCAGAACACTATATACATGGCCTGAACTGATTATCATACTCAATCAAACATAATTTAAGAGACTTGGATTAATTTTTCATGTAAAAGATATGATAAATAACTTATAACACATCCATACCTATTTATGGATGCTATATAATTTTTCACAAATCTGACTATGAGTGAACACCTACAGGCAACTTGATCATGTTGGATAATTAGATGTCACAAATAGTTATATATCATTTAGATAATTTAACTTGATTTTTAATCTTATAAATATGTGTTAAACACCTTAAAAACTTAATTACACCTTCATGAACATGCTAGATAATATTTATACATGTGACTCTACATGACTATGAGTGAATACTTACAAGAAACTAGGTTGTGTTAGAGGTTGACTACAACTTCATTGGTAATATCCCTTGAGGATGAGTTTAGAATTAGAGGGGGATGAAATAGGATATTAAAAACATTATTTAAAACATATCACCTTCATATGAAACTGTCAAAATCAAATGAAGCCTCTGTAGATGTTGAGAACCTGTGTGTCACTCCATATGAGACCAACCTTCAACTTAAGATGCTTGAATTATAAAATAAACTCAAATCATGAAAAAAAATATGGAAAATGTGGGAAATATATCCATGTTATTTTTAATCAATTTAATTATCTATTTTATACATACCTACCCATATAAGAAGGAAACATGTAGGGTGTGGGAAATAACATGTAAAAATAGACAATCAACTTCTTAAAGATGGTTTATAAAACAAAATTTACCAATTTTAGAAATATTTCCTTGAAATGGAAGTGTAATTAGTTTAATGACACCTAATAAGAGCATTTGACTTGAAACCTTTCCTACTGGTTGTACCAAGAAGAAACTTGTTGACCTATTTTGCATGTCTAAAAGGGCAATGAAGGATCAGAATGGTTTTTGACCATTTTTAAAACTTTAAAAGTAGATAAAACATTATGATGATTTCATACAACTTTAAAAACCACTAGATAAGGTTTACACATGTGCCACATTCCTTTAGAGGTTGTTAAACTTCAAAAAGTACCCAAACTACCACTTTTTTAAGTATTTCAATAGAGTACCAACAAGTTTTAGTTAGGGACAAACACTCCTAACATATATATAATACATAAACATTGATAAATAATTTGGAACACTTGTCCTTTTAAAATTTTAGAACTTTCATAAATGGCTCAAATATGCACTTTACTTGGCATAGAATGACTTAGGAAAGAAATTAACTATGACCAAGGTGATGACACATCAAATGTCATCAAATAACACCATGATGTACCATCTAGGACCATAATATAACCCTATACAAATTTAGGATTATATAGGGGTTGACCTATTTTTACTTGTGGTTAAAATAGTCAACATAACCTATTTGGGCTGGGGCAGATGGAATAATAGAGCATCTAGCGTGGTGGGTTTGTATGGAGCCAACACCCCATCCAAAATTTCATTGTACACAATAATAATTAGAGACCCCCATATGATCTCCTTCATTTTAGGATTTGTAAAACCAAAACCAAATAGACATTAGATCACATATATATCTAAAAATCTATTTATCTACTATAATCACATGTAACTAGTGTCATATATCAGAGGTTAAAACCAAATTACAACATTTATCACAAGTAATGGTGTCACCAACCACCGTCTCCATATGTTCTTGTCTACCAAGCATGGTATCTCCATATACTTGGCCACTAATCACCTCCTTTATAGGTCACCTCCACACCACTACAAATCTAGGAGTCACCACTCAATCTCACCATGATCCTCTCTTAAGAGGTGCCTCTATGGACCATCTATGTCTTAGAGTAGTTTTTGGGTCCTCCTACACTATTGATCTCACCTATGACTAATCTCATATGAGGTACCTACATATATGATATGGATAAGTTTATTTCTACTACTACTATTATGGTGTCTGCTATGGTGCCTACTTTTTTCCTACATCCATATCCATTCGCTCTCCTCTCACTGCCATTTACTATCATGATCAAATATTACATAGCCTAGAACATTATGGGCTAATCATAGGTATTTCCACTAGTACTCCTCCTCCTCCTCCTCTCTCCCTTATCTCTCTATCATGTTATGTTTAATAAGTAGACACTACTAGAGGCATTGATAGGTGTGGGAGTTAAAAATGCCCTAGTAAACATGCCACTAGATGTGTCTCTACCCATGAGGTGTAGTGGCTTATGATCTACACCCATGCTAACCTTATAATAATGATCAACCAACTAGGACATAAAATAGCGATGTGCATGTAGGGATGCCACACACACTCTCCTCATGTGATAGTATAAAACATTGGTACAAGGGGAATATCCTAAACAACATGGTCCTACCTCCATCACATGACCTAAGGTGACCTATCATCACCCATATGGGGAAACTTAGATGGTTTATACATAGAGAACCTCTCACATATCCAAGAACTCAATAAAATAATAAGATCTATGGTTTTATTCCCTCTAGATAACATCCTATAAATATCATGCATGAGTTAGACCCAGATGATAGCCCCAAAATCATAGAGCACCCTTGATCCAATATGGACTAACACAATGCTATCATGTATAGTGGCACCTTACCATATGAATTGTGACATAACACTCATTCTATCACAAGTCCCATCATGGAATTCTATATGTCTAGAATCTCTATAATACATACATCAAGTAAACTCACCCTTAATCCAAGGTATATCCTATCTGAGCACATAGCCCACTAGGTTAGTGTTCACCTCTCTTCTAGATTATCTAGTGTCCCAGTGATCATTGGTGTCCACCCTATCTATAGTTCCAAAAATGCATGAGAATTCTCTATTATGATACCTACCTCAATGGTATCCCCATACACCACCCATAAAAAAGTGTTGGTCATTCATTCCCATTCTCAAAGGAACATGACAACAAGATCAACACTAAGTAGGATCCACCTCATCTCCATGATGACTCTAAATCCTAGTGTAACTAGTTATACTTTGTACATGTTAGTCAATCGATCTAGTAGGTATGGAATCCATGAAGCATCTATCAAGAACTAATATCTTTGGCATCTTTATAAAATATCAAATAATAAAGGATGTATTAGATCTCAATGTCATAAATAATTGTAATTCATTCTAAAAAAATAACAAATTAATTACTTAAATGAGTTGGTTTGATTTAGTGTCTCATGTTCCTAAATTTTCTATAAAATTATCCAATTTAATACTAAATCAGCCCTATATTTTATTTTTAATACTAAATCGACCATCTTCATTTCCACTTAGATCAACCTATTCAATACTACATTGGCCATATTATTTATTTAACGCACTATATCAAACCTATCATATATAGTCAATCTCATTTTACAATATTATATCAACCTTATCCAACAAATTAAGTCATCCCTATCATATGTAGTTAGTCTTGATCTCCCTACCAACTAGATCATATTACTACTATGAAGATGACCACTTATCAACATACTAAATTGGCCAAATGCTATGAAATCATCCCTATCTTTTTGTCCCACCTTATAGACTAAGTCAACTAGGTGGACTCTATTCTTTTACAATGATGAATTTTTGACCATTTACCATAAATACCTTAGGTACTTATTAGTCTGACTTCTTCCTACCCAGTACCCCGTTCTACCCCTAGTTTACCTAATAATCTCCTAGGGTTCATCATGGTACCTATATTTTTCCTACCACTCAATTTTTTATATTTTTCTCAAATTTAAATAAAAATATTCAAAATTTTGAAATTTTTAGTTGCTTACCTATGGTACACTCATTGTGGTCACTATGCATCCTCCCTATCTCATCTATCATCTCCTCACGATGATCGATATCTAGTCTCAAATGAGGTCTCTTATAAATTTGTTTTATCATAATAAAAAAATATAAAATGAATTAATTTTCACCTTATTTATATTTACTATTCAAAATTATTTACCTTTCAAAATTTTATGGCTAGATTTAGTATTTTGACCATATATTTGTTCTACTAGATCTTTTTTTGAAATATAAAATGTTTTATAATCTTGACATCATAAAGAATATTTTAAAATATTACATGTATATTTTTTAAAAATTTGGTTTTTCACTCTTTTTCACTAATTTTTACAAGTTTGCCTAATGTTCCCTATATTGGGCACCTTCACATTTATTTTGTCTCCTTTAACTATAGGACTAAGGTAAGTAAAGGTATGTGTTTTTTTATTATGTCCTTTCATTTATCTTATTTGATCCTTACTAAAATTTATTTATCTTTCACATTATGTGTTATTATGTTCTTTTCCTGAAGGACCATCCCATGTTGCACCTAAATGACACGTGATGATATTTGAGTGGGGCATATGTATACACATAATATTTTAAAACTTTATCATTATTAATGATTTATTTCTTATAGGAACTATTTGTCACTTATATTTCACCTTAACTAAGAAAAGGATTGTTTAGGTCCTCTACTCAAATCTAGTATAACATGGGAATGACCCTAGGTTGTGGGTTACCTAATATTAGGTCAGACCTCTAAGATTTTTAATGAGGCTAGCTCCTCTGATGTATTACTTAGATCATTTACACTAAAACCTAATAATTGATTGGGTGAAAAGGGAATGAAATATAATTGAATGAGAAATATAAGATAATGTTGGTGATTCACCTAAATTGATTACTCATCCACTTTATTTTAACTTATAAAAAACACTAATGAAACAAGCAAACGATTGAATCTATAACTCTAAATGTCTTTTACGGATCAATATTTTATGCAGAGGTTCACCAAGTGATCAAAACCTTAGGGAAGTGATGTAAAGGCTTGATTCAACACACTAAATAGTCAATGTATCCACTTGCTAGATTTAATCAAATGACATTAAACACTAAACATGACATGCATAAAAAGATAAACTAGTAGCTAGGTGAGATCAAGACTTCATAATGAAGATATTTCTATCACATATGTAAATCATAATGAAATTAACACACTATACTAGAATAATTAAATCTAAAACATTCATTTGTTTATCTCAGAAGGTTACAAAGATCAATCTTGGTAGAGTCTAGTCATGCCCAAGAGGGGGATATGTTTTAAGGCTTATAATCTTGTATTTATAGTATAAGGGAATGCGATAGATGGGGAACATGAATGCAAAAATAAATAAATGGGGTAAAATCACTTTTATGGAGTCTCAACCACCTTTCTTGAATTCTCCACCACCTTTTGAGTCAATAGGACTAATCCTTCATCAACAAGTTAACCTGCATTTGATCCAATTATTCTTCAAGTTCTTCTCATTGGTTGAACAATACACTAGAGGATAAGAGTCTATTTTGTAGATGATGAGTCATGATAATTTCAAGGAAGAAATAACCCTAAAATTTGAATAGCATTGAATGATCCAATTAATTTATATAATCCTCCAATTTTCTCTATGAAAATTTACAACACCTTCTACTTGGATTCATTATAAGGATAAAATCCTCATGTTTATTAACCTGGCAGAGCCATACCATGTCTAATTTTGGTGACTTTAGGTACTTGTTTATCAAATATATGACTATTTCAAAAGGATGAGACAATACATCATATCTCATTTATGTCTGCATCTATCCCAACATGGATATAGATCTTTACTATATATTGAAAACCAATCCAAATTATTAGTTTTCATATACTCATTATATCGATGAAGATTCATAGATGTTTAGTATTACTTCAACAACTACTAGTCCATATTTGATCTATGTATTAGGAAATAAAATACCTATCATAACTTTAATAATATTTAATGGTGACTTTTGATCCCAAAATATCCACTCTCATTTAACTTGGATCATGTTTGACAATTACACGAACTCTCATGTCTTCAAATTTTAATATCAGTCATCGATCTTGATCTACATATTTGAGATTATGATACCTTAAACCTTAATAATTGGCCATAAATATATGATACATAATTTTATACGCACAATTATATTTAATTTATTATGCATCATTGATCTTCTTTTACATGGCTTGAATGCATACCATTGATCTACCTGATAGTTATCACAATCATGACACTTGGTAACTACAAAATTATTGTTGGGATTTGTTGTCTAGTAATCCTTTCAATTACCATTTATATACTTTGGTATGATGGATCATGAACCACTTTTCTATTTGGGTTCACTAACCTTGTTAGTCACCACATGTCATTAAATATTTGATGCATGATCTAATGCACACCATTGATCTTTTGGGCCCATTAATATCATTGATCACTCACTCACCATTAGATCTCAACTTGAGATCCCTTGATATCATAACTTATCATCCCTACACTTATCCTCATGAACATTTTAATTCAAATAGCTATTTCAGGAGGCCTAAATTTGGTTTCTACATGTACATCCTATTCTGTAAGTTCAAATTTGGAAGCTTATATCTTGAGATAGACAACTCATCATAATATGAAATTTGTATAGGATGTTTATGGGACAAAAACCATCATGTATATGTATTATTTTGGCTTTGGTAAACCTCTCAAGTGAATTTATTAAATGAAACCAGACTGACCTATTTATTTTTTCATGATGTGTGATGATACTCTAGCTCTTTTATGCTTGTGTAAGTTATTTTTTCCCCTTAAAATCATCAATGAACTAATGAGACTTTGAGAAAACCTATTTCATGCTCCTTGGATTCCATGAATCATCATGAAAACCCTATTTAATCATTTCTTTTTCCATATTATACCTATTTCCAAGTCATTTTATCATTCACTCAATCAAGAACTCTACTCAGTTGATCTATCCAAGTAAAATATTAGTATGTGGGCCAAAATTGGCTAACACTTCTAGTGACTCATAGGTAAGTATGTATCCTATGCTTGAGAAACCAAACTAGTTGCTTTGTCTAGTCCATTAGGCATGGAGTCTCTGCTCTGGTTTAGCATATTGATCTGAAGCTAAAACTAGCTACCAATCCTTAGATAACTCCTCTTGAAAGAAAAAAGGACCAAAAAGAATAAAATAAAATAAAGTTCCCAAGGAACTTATTGAATGGAAACATAGAACATAAGGGAATATAACCTGAACAAAGAAAGGACCACTAACCTAAGGAAACATGGAAAAAAGACAAAAGGGAAGTAGACTACTACTTGTGTTAATCGCTTATTAAAACAAAGAAAACCTAGATCAACTAACCTATAATGACAAGCTTCCCTCCAAGATCAAATGGAAATCTATTTGGTACACCTTAGAACTTTGAAGCATGCTTGCCTTTTCTTGATAGATCTTTTCTACAGCTAAGAGCAATTCAATGATCATGTCTTCTTTGGGAAGCAACTAGTTTCTCTACTTCTAGCTTTAGGTGCATTAATTATAGACACAATTTCAAGACCCAATCATACTCTAAAATTTGTGGACTTTACAAGTAAATATTCAATTCTTCTTCATTTATGAACTATTAACTATGATTATGTTGGGTAGCTTGGTGTGTCTCCTTTAACATATCTACAAGGTTGACCTCTAAAGGAGATGGATATGATCTTAGGACTTCTTGAGGCCACTTGAGCTCATTCTCAAATACCAAGAGTAGAGAGATGTCTGAAGTTGAAGAGAAAAGTTGGTAACCACATTTGAAAAGTTCAAACATGTAATCTTCTGGGAGAACAACTACTTTTTGATTGATGAAGTCACTTTCTTCAGCTTGTAATGGACCACATTTAAGTAAAAAATAACCTAAATGAAAGATATCAAACAAATCTAAAGATTTGTTCTAATGAAGTCAAAATCTAATTAAGTTTTCTTAAAACTAAATGTTATAAGCAATAATATAAATTCTTTGACCATAATAATGAGGTTTCAAGTCTATTTCTGATATCTTAGTTTGGTCAAATAAAAGTTCATTTTCAACATCAAACTGATGATTGAGCATACTCTCAAAGTTAGTTTGTTCTTCACCTTCTTTTGTTGATTGATACTTGTGTTTTGTTACTTTTGTAAGCTCTTGTCCTTCAAGATGAATGGTAACTCTTGATTTATCAAAGAACTCATGGGAAACACCTTTAAATTATATAATTGGAGTGTCTTCCTCTTGAACATAAGCAACCTCCTCTTCATGTACTTGTTCTTGCACTTGCATCTCAGTCTCTACCTCAACTTTCTCTTGCACTTGTTCCATATTTACATCATTATGGAAGAATAAAACATGTTTATCCTCACCAATAGGTGTCCTAATCATGATTTATTCTTCTTATTCACTCAAGTCACCTTCATTTTCTATTTCCTTAGTTGCATATTTTTTAAATACCTCATGAAGGAGAGGCTCTTTTTCAAAGAGTGGCATAGTAGACCCTTGCAAATATTTAGTAAGATGAGAAAGGTCTAAAGACATTACCATACATGTATAATTTTTCTCATGGAGATTCTCTTTTTAAATTACCTTCACCTCCTCTTTATGTTGTATTGATTCTTGAATGGCTCTCCATGAAGGAAAGGCTCTAGGCTTTTGAGGGGAAAATAGTGGAGGCTGAATGATCTCCTACTTGATCTTGACTTTATCATATTAGATTACGCTTGATTTCTATTATTTCTTTATTGATTGTTGGATTTGATTCTAATTCATAAGCTTAGGTTTAAAAACCTCTACTTTTGTACTTGTTCTTTTTATGGATGGGAAAGAAGAATTTTTTTACTATGTTGCCTTTGCAATTGCTATTGAATACAAGAGATGTTCATTTTCAAACTCAATTTTCTTGGCCAAATTAGCCTCAAAATCATGGACCAACTGATTATATATGTCTCCATACAAAATTGAAGATGAATTTTATTGTATGATCTACTGAGAAACATGGAGATTAGTTCCTTCAAAACATACTTGTTCAACCTTTCAAGGCCTCTCTTAGATAGACTTCTAGGTAGGAAATTTAGGCAAGGTCTGAATGGACTTTTGAGGGATATGATATAAATTGGTTTGGCATTCATAAAGGGAAAATGGAAGTTCTATAGGAACATGATGACCCTATGATTCATCATAAACTACTAACCTCTCTTCAATGCTTATAATTAGACCACTTATGTCTAGAATATCAACACTAAAATTTGAGTTGCCTTGCCTTATGAAGAATACACCTACCTCTTTATCATACTAAAAATTATTTCTCATATTATAAATTACATGCTTGGAATTCTCCTATCCATAACTATTTTGAGTTTCTATGTTTATCATCTATTTCTCATAGTCAAACAGAGTTTGTTTGAAGCTCGAGATGGATTGATTTGGGGCTTGATAGGTTTGATTAAAAAGATAATAGGATTCATGAGGGTTATCATAGGTTTGGTATGGGTCACTATACTATTGGTAAGGCTCTTTACATGGTTGGTGATGCTCACCATAAGGCTGATAGAGATCATTGTAGGGATGATATGGGTCATGAAGAAGGTAAAAGCGATGCCCTTGATAATAAGGATCATGAGTAACTTGGTAAGGCTCATCATAGCTTTGATATAAATCTTGGTAAGGCTAATTATGCTCATATGAATCATGAGGATCATGTTAGAACTATTGATAAGGAGGTGAATGTTAGGGGTATCCACCATAGTTTATCATATCAACCTGAGATGCAAAAACTAATTTAAATCTTCAATGATACATACCTAGGCTACTTAAACCTATAATATTTGATTTGGAGTCACCATTGGTGATAACTTACTTCATTCCAAAATATGATTTTAGGAAAGACACACCAATAATATTTCCACTCTGTTGGATCTTTGTCCCACTCGATATGCCAAAAATTTTAATGACTTAGATTGTACCATAGCTAAGCGAAGGATTGTTTAGGTCCTTTACTCAAATCTAGTCCAACATGGAAATGACCCTAGGTTGTGGGTTACCTAATCTTGGGTTAGACCTCTAGGATTTTTAATGAGGCTATCTCCTCTGATGTATCACTTTTATCATTTACACTAAAACCTACTAATTGCTAGGGTGAAAAGGGAAAGAAAGATAACTAAATGGTAAATCTAAGATAATGTTGGTGATTTACCTAAATTGATTACTCATACACTCTATTTAAACTTATAAAAAACACTAATGAGACAAGTAAAAGATTGAATCTATAAATCCAAATGTCTATTACGCATCAATATTTAATGCAAAGGTTCATGAAGTGATCAAAACCTAAGGGAAGTGATGGAAAGGCCTGATTCAAGGCACTAACTAGTCAAGTATCCACTTTCTAGATTCAATAAAATAACATTAAATACTAAACATGACTTGCATAACAAGATAAACTAGTAGCTAGGTGAAATCAAGACTTAACAAGGGATACATTTCTACCACATATGAAAATCAAACTAATATTAAAACTCTATACAAGAATAATGAAATCTGAAACAATCATCTATTTATCTTAGGAGGTTACAAAGATCAATCTTGGTAGAGTTTAGTCATGTCCAATAGAGGGATCTATTTCAAGGCTTAGAAGCCTGTATTTATCACTGAAGGGAATGGGAGAGATGGGTAACATGCATGTAGAAATCAATAAATGGATTCCAATCACTTTGATGGGTTTACAACCATATTTCTCCAATTCTCCACCATATTTTGAGTCAATAATACTAATCCTTCATCAACAAGTTAACCTATATTTGGTCCAATTAGTCTTCAAGTTCTTCTCATTGGTTGAGCAATACACTAGAGGATAAGAGTCTATTTTATAAATGATGAGTCATGATACTTTCAAGGAATAAATACCCTTAATATTTGAATGAAATTAAATACTCTAACTACTTTCTCTAATCCCCCAATTTTCTCTTTGAACTTCTATGCCATCTTCTACTTGGCTTCATTATAAGTACAAAATCCTCATGTTCATGAACCTAACAGAGCCATACCATGTCTACTTTTATTGGCTCTAAGTACTTATTTATTGAATTTATGATTATGTCAAAGGATGAAACACTCCACCATATCCCATTTATGTCTACATCTGCCCTAACATGGATATATATATTTAATATAGATTGAAAACCAATCCAAATTAGTTGTTTTCATATAGTCATTATATCGATGAAGATCTATAGATGTTTAGTCTTACTTGAACAATTATTAGTCCATATTTTATATTTTTTTATGCCCTAAAATACCTATTTTTCCTTTAATAATATTTAATGGTAATGTTTTATCTTTAAATATCTACTCTGGTTCAGCTTGGATCATGTTCAACCTCTACATGAAGTCTCATGTCTTTGACTTTTAATATCAGTCATCGATCTTGATTTGGGTCTTGAAGATTATGACACCTTTAACCTTCATCATTGGCCATAAATATATAATATATAATTATATGATCACCATTGGATTTTATTTGTTGCATACTATTGATCTTCTTTTGCATTGCTCGAATGCATACCATTGATCTACCTAATAGTTGCCATAGTTATGATACTTGGCAACTATGCATTTATTCCCAAGATCTACTAACTAGTTAACCTTTAACTTGAAATTGATCTACTTTGGTACAATAGATCATGTTCCAATTATCTTTTTTGGCCCATTGACCTTGTTAGTCATCTCACACTGTTATATCTTTGATATATGTTTCAACGTGTACTATCGATCTTTCAGGTCCACTGATATCATTGATTGTCCATTTGCCATTGGATCTCAACTTGAGCTCCCATGATATTAACACTTTTTATCCCCACACTTATCCTCAAGAAAATTTTAATTCCAATGACTATTTCATGAGGCCCAAATTTGATGTCTACATGTATGTCCCCTTTTACAAGTTCAACTTTGGAAGTTTATATCTCGAGATAGAGAACTCATCAAGATACAAAATTTTTAGAGGATGTTTATGGGACCAAAATAATCATGTATGTGAATTATTTTGGCTCTTTTTAACCTCCCAAGTTAATTTATTGAATGTGAAACTAGACTAACATGTCTATTTTTGCATGACATGTGATGACAGTATAGCTCTTTTATGTTTGTGCAAGTCATTTTGTCTTCTTCAAAGCTCTTATGAACTAATGAGACTTTGAGAAAACCTGATTCATGCTCCCTAGATGACATGAATCATCATGTAAACCTAATTAATCCTTTATTTTGAAATATTAGACCTATTTATAAGTCATATGATCATTCACTCAATTATAAACTCTACTCAGCTGATCTATCCAGGTAAAATCTTGGTATGTGGGCCAACATTGGCAAATAAGAAACTATTGAGTCTCATTATCTCTAAGTGTATACCTTAAGGGGTGAAATAATAAATGGTTGGGTAGACCATTAGTTCTTTACAAGACTATTTTCACTTTACTACCACTTATTATGTACACAAACAACTCCTAAAAAAAATCCCCTAAGCTTTGCTTCCTCTTTTCCAACCTCTTCTGGTCATTTTATGCCTTCATTAGCCCTTCCCTAACATAAAATACTTTTTTATGGTTCACGATACAATTTTATCCCCATAAAACCTATAATATAATTAAAAAAAAACTCATTTAGGGTCTAGGTCAGCCCCTGACCAACCTAGACTAAGACTTAATTTATGTTCGATAATAATGATATAGATTCGATTGGGCCAACTTTGTTGGCTAAATTTTTGAAAAGGTTTAGGGTTAGATTAAAATATATACACACACTCATTTCATGATTTATTTATGAAGAGAATAATAAGAAATATAAATTATTTATTTATTTAGTCACTATTCTAGGGTTTCAATAATTTATTTGGAGATACAAATCTTGTCTTATGCATAATTCTTTTGGATTCATAGATAGGTTTTGTATCCTATATCTTATTTAACCTTATCATCCTTTCATACCACAATAACCTCTTGTGAATCACCTTTTCAAAGAGAGAGATTGAGGCTCAACTAGTTCATATTCAAACGTAAGTATTCATAAATTTGTTCCTCCTTTGTAAGAGTAGATAGATTTGCATTTGTAATTCTCTCCCATGCATTATAATTCCATATATATTGACATGAGTATATGTCTTCTATGCACGTTTAATTTTATGTTTATTACCTCTATTTTAAGGTACAAGATTTGGTGATCACTAGATTAGATTTAACTTTACTTGTCATTTACTTTTGTGAATATGAAAACATAGGACCTAACTAGGGTTATTACAAAATTTTACTTGATTGGAGGATTTGAAACCCTCCCTAGTAATTTTATTTTGATAAGAGATCCCTTGGGTAGGTTTAGTAGATCCATCTTGGTCATGACCGTAAATATCTAATGTATGAATAATTAGAAGTGTAAGTAGGATTTATCTTCTTTGAGCTAGGATTGATTTATAGATTAGTTACATTTCTATTTGCATATAAAATCATCCCTAACCCACTATGTTTATGATGTGGAGATCCACCAATCTACTTTGTATAAATTTAACTAAGTTTCAAAAAGCATTTGAAAGGGCTCAATATCACTAGGAGATTAACACATGGTGCTGGGAAAACTTATAAAATAAATGAATAAGTCCTTCAGAGTATAAAACTAACACATGGATTTAGGAAAATATATAAAACTTCACAACTTTTTCATGAAAACTTTTCCTGAAGACCTACATTATTATTCAATTCTTGAGAAATATTTGGATTCTCAAAATTGTCCTTCAGAACTTTTGTCTATAATAAAAGTTTTTACTCTTCTCAAAAAAAAATTCAAATGAAAAGAATTATTATATTCATTGTGAAGTCACAAGAATTTTTTTTTGGAAAAAATTGTCTAAAGTCATTTGCAACACTTTATCCAACTAATTTGCTATAATAGACAAAAATACCAAACCTTTCATAAAACTTATGAAGCAAAAATTGCAAAGTATTGATTTATCCTTTTAAGACTTAGCCATTTTCATGAACTTGGACCAAATTTTGAAACTTTCATGATTTCTAAAGCCTTGAACTAAAAATGGATGTTATCCTTCATGGTTATTGAAAATAGTCAACATTATGGTGACCTCTATGGGAATATTGTGTGTTAAACATGAATCCAATATACTTAAATGTAATACATTGGGCATGGAGTCATAGAAAAAATTAACACCCTTTAATCTAGAAGTAAAACCTAGATGCAACATGCTCAACCTATTAATAAAAATAAAGAAAGGAACAAGAACACACATGAAAAATCACTTAGGGAGAGATAATGATTAAAATACTATGCCAAAACACTTAGAGGAAATAAAAAAAGTAACTAAACTACTATATACTAGTTGAAAAGCATTTCAAATTCAATGAATTAGATGGATCCCATTTACTAGGATTGGTAGCTTTGGTCTTGAAAGATAAAAATAATTGACCTATTTTCAACTTATGATGACATATGGAACACTCCATATTGTATTAAAATTTATGTGCTTTCCAGTATTTAATCTATCCAGGTCCCATTTGAGCACTAAGTCTCCATGTAAAATCATACCAATGGCCTTATTATCAAAGGTTTTCTTCATTTGAACTTAATGAATCTCTAGGGTGCACATGTATTACACTCTCATTTCCTTGATCTCAATTAGCTAGACTAACTTTACTATCATGGGATCACTTTCGTACAACCCCAATTGATGGGCTAGTTCTAATGAAGTTAAATCAAGAGATGTAGGCAACCTCAACTCCATCCCATAGGCCAAAATGAAGGGATAATTTATAATTGCCCTTTTGGTGTTATTCTATCCACCCAAAGGACTAATTTGAGCTATGCATGTGAATCTTGTTGATTATCCTCCATATTTCACTTGATGTTATGAATCAAGTTATTATTAGTGGACTTATCCAAATAATTACCTTGAGGATAATAGTTTAAGTAAGTGATTAGCTGGATGTTGTGTTTGACTACCCATTCACTGGTTTTAGTTCTAAGAAAATCCAATACATTGTTAGAAATTATGGTGGATGGAACACCAAATATTAATATAAGACCTTTATAAAAACATAAAATAGAAGTATCATTGGCCTCTTTAAGTGATATTTCTATGTTTACCTTATAAAATAGTTGGTTTTCATGAGGATCCATCTATGTCTGGGGCTTGATGGTGGTTTTGTCATTATAATGAAGTCCAAGCCCCATTAGTCAAAGGATTTATTTACTTATATTGGGTGCATGGGTAGTGCTAATTTCTTTTGATTTCCTAAAAAATTGTAATACTTATTATAACTTCACACCCATGCATGTGCATATTTTAATAAAGTTGGCCAATGATAATTAGCTCACATGATGTTAATAGCAGTGGTTTTAGGTGAGTAATGGCCTCCTAATAGACCATCATGGAACTCTTTAAGGATCTCATTTACTTGATTCATTACCACACACCTTAAGATAACTCCATTTATATCTCCTAAATTATGAACTAATAACAAGTGCATAAGGAATGGTTTATAATCTGAAGTAGCTACACATGGTCTTATTCAAGCCATGCAAATACATGTTAGTCTAAAGGAATATCCTAATGTTTTTAATACAATCTACTAGGGTGATACATCCCATCGATTGATCCTTCCATAGGGAAAAAAATTATCTATATTTAAATTTTACATATTATAGTAGCTATTCACATAGTCTTTTCCATTACACTAACATGGTGATTCAGATATCTAAATCATATTCCATCACATTTTTTATCCAACTGGCTCTCTTTTTATTGATATCCTTAGTATAAACTCCTTTAAATTTGAGTGAGAAACCATGAGATGAATCATGTTGTTGGAAAACATATGCCTAAACTTTGTGAGCACCCTTATGATTACGAGGGAATGTTTTTACACAAATATATAGCATAGCTCATAATCCTTGATTACATGACTAAATAAATTAATAGGCTATTTAAATTAGTAATTATTATACTTGTTAGAATGATTGAGATGCCTTAAGATCTTTTGAATATGTAAAAGATAAAACTACTAATATAGTTAGGGTTTATTTAGGTAGGATCTTGTGTGATAGCATACTTGATGGACTTAAAACTTCTCTTTATTTTAGGGGTCCACCTGAACACAATGCCTTTATTGAGTATTAATGTAAGGGGCTTGGTCAAAGTTACAAAATTTGGCATGAAACTTTTGAAATTTTTTATCTTTCCCAAGAAGCTCTGGAGGCCTTTCTTGTGACCTAGGAGAGGAACAGACACAATGGCCTTGATCTTATATAAATCAATTGTGAGTCCTCTTTTGGATATAATATGCCCTAAAAATTTGCCCTCATGGATAATGAATATGCACTTACTAGGGTTTAAAGAGATTACAAAATCTCAACACTTTTTAATGACTTGCTTTAAATGGTTCAAGTGACCAACCATGCATTTAGAGAAGACTATAATATAATCAAGGTATTCTAGGATGATATTGTTAAGGAGTCCCTTAAACACCATATCCATGTATTTTTGAAAGGTATCTCCCATGTTTTTCAATCTAAAAGGCATCCTATATTATGTGAAGGTTCCCTATTTAGTAGTGAATGTAGTCTTAAATTGATCACACTCCTACACAAGTATGTGGTTGTGTTCTGAGTAACCATGTAGAATAAAAAATATCTCTTCACCTATGACCATTTGTATAATTTGATTCATTGGTGGGAGGGGGTAATGATATTTAAGGTATGATTTATTTAAATCCCTGAAGTCCACACACAACTAGATTTCTCCATTATTTTTCCACACTAGGACTAGATTAGCCACCCATGAAGAATGTTTGATTAGAAATATTATATTAGTCTCCATGAGTTTTGAGAGATCCTTTATCATTATGGACTCAAGCTTGGGTTTTCTTTGCCTTTGTTTCTACTTAACTGGCTTGGTATTGGGTTCAAGTTTGATATTATGTTTAACTAAGCTTGGGTCAAAGCCTTTGATATCTTGGTAGTTTCATACAAATATATCATCATATATTCTACTTAGTTTGATGAATTATTTGATTTTAGATGGAGAGACTACCTTACCAATCTTCAAAAGCTTGTCTCAAAGATGGCTACTTGCTTGAATATCTCTTCTTTAACCATCATATTTATTATTTCATCCTTGAGTTGGTCATCAAAATTGAATATGATTTATAGCATGACCAATCCCCTAGGTAGCTTATTTATATTTAGATAGATGATTTGATCCTCATATTATTCTTAGAGGTATGATTAATTCCTATTATAGAACTCATATTCATCTTGTAATAAATTAAATATTTATTCATCACTTTCAAACACCTACCAACTATTTTCATTATCTAGGACTGTTGGTATGACTATAAGCTTTATGAGCTACTTGGATTCATTCCATATATCATGTAGTATGTCATACTATGCACCCATAGTTGTGATCTTGTCAACATCATCATTTGTTCCTTTGGTATGGATCAAATTTTGAAGACATCAAACCCCTCAATTATGTCCCAAGCCTTATGATTGTAATATTTTAGTAGACTATTATTGTACATGTTATATGCCCTAACCTAGTTTACAACTAGTTTAATATCCATAAATGCTTATAAACATTTGAATCCTTTATTCTTTTCCAATTAGAGACCCTAAATCAGTGCCTCACATTTAGTGACATTGTTTGTGCAATTAAACTAGAACATGAATGCATGGAAGTATTTACCCTTTTAAGGGGATATAATTAACACTCCAAATCATATGCCATTTTTTATTTAGGATCCATAAAAATATAACCACAACACACCTCTAAGATATTCCTTTTCCTTCATAAGATTTGGAAAAAAGGGGTCCTCCTTGAGAATGTAGTATGTGCCTATCCCTATTTATTTTTCATTATCATATGTGTTGCAACCATATTGCTCACATTCCCATTTATTAAATAGGTTATCCAAGATCCCTTCAAGGGATGTAGTAGTCTCATAGAGACTTGAATTCTCCTCTTGGTCAAACATAGTACAGTTAACATTCACCAGACTAGGAGAGTATGGATCTATGTGATTCTTAGAAATGGTTTAGGTCTTAATGGTCACCTTAGTTCTATATCTTATCTTGAGTAGCATGTTTGACCAATTTGAGAATAGGTATACACCCATATTTGTATTGAAATCATGGAAAAGGTAGATAGTGAAGTAGGGGAAATTTAATTACTATGATGTCTTACACAATGGAGAGGCTCAAACATGCATGCAAAGTGAGGCTTAGGTCCTTGATGATCTTGATATTTTTAACCATTGTACCATATAATTGGATGATCCATTTCAATATGATGATTTTCTTTGTCATCACCAAGTTGATCACCTCTGAGTCTATCATACATTTATGTACAAGGTTCTTGACAATAATCAAATAAATGTAATATGGGGGTATTTTTTTGCTTCTACAATCTGATTTTCTATTTGGCTAACATAGTCTTCTAGAAGTAGCTAGAGAGGCATTTTATAGTTCATGAGGATAAATTATATTCAATGCTTCATACAAAAAATTCTTGTGAGAAGGAATGGATAGGGCCTTTCACATAGTCATGTTCAAGCTTATTTTGATCATTTGATCCATTATGTTGAATGTAATCTGAGTTCCCTTAGTCTAAAACATTGTGATAAAAACCTCCTCTTTAGTGTTCTAAATAGCTTGAGGTTGATTCTCCTTTTGAATAGGATGATTTATTTGATCTTGGGGGAACCATGAGTCACTTCTCTTTGCAAACTTAATGTGGAACTTGTGAAGTAAATGGTTAGCCTACTAAAGAAGATTTATTTCCCTCTATTTCCCTTCTTTTAAAACATGTATTATAAGATAATGGATATATTAGCTATCTATATAGCACCTTTCTTGAAGGCTTGATAGATTTGGCTCCAAAACCTTCACACCTGGACTAACATTAGAATGATCTAAGATATGGGAGACATGAACTTAGACCAGACCTCTATATTTTGTTAATGCTAGCTCCTTTGATGTATCACTCTGCATTGACTACTAAACTAATAATTGTTGGGATGAAAAGGGAGAGAAGGAAATTGAAATGGAAATCCTACTCTACTATTGGTGATACACCTATTTGCTAGTTATTCTACTATATTTGAGATTCTAAAGCACTGATTAAACAATCAAAGATTAAATCTACAACTCTAATTAACTCCTATTCATCAATATTTTATGAAGAGATTTTATTAGTTAATATAATATTGAGAGAAATGATGGAATAGGCTTGATTCAAGGCACTAACCAACCAATGTTTATCCACTATTAGCATAAACAAATAACATTAAACAATAAACATGACCTACATAATATCATACCAGTAGCTAGGTGACATCAAGACTTGATAAGGGAGATATTTCTACCACATATTCAAGTCAAATTGATATTAACACACTATACCAAAGTAATAGAAATTTAAAACAATCTTTTATTTCTCTAAAAAGGATAAAAAACTTAAATTTTGGTAGAGTCTAGTCTTGACAAAAGAGGGATCCCCATAAAAAATGGATAAAAAGCCTACATATATAGAAAATAGAAGAAATATTTAAGATTGGAGTTGAAAAAATAAGAAGAGATTAACTAGATGTGAACTCTAGTTAATTTTAAAGCTCAAATTAATTACAATATTATTTAAATATCTCCTATCTTTATCTTGCAAGCAACCTTATTTTTGGCATTGGAAAAATGGTGGGCCCATATTAATGTCAAATGAAGTCATAATGAATTAAAATACATTCCATTACTCAATAATAAATTCATTTTATAATATTAAACAAAGTCTTTAATTATTCAAGTTTCTAAAATTTGCATGGCCTTTACTTTTGGCATAGAATTGGAGGTGGTGGGTCCATGTTGACTTGTCAACCTTCCTTACATGAAATTAATTCCATAAATTGGAATATAAATCCATATTTAAAGTGATTTTAAGTTATTTAATGTACTTATCTTGCATGAAAATCATGAGAGATGCATGAAACTAATCAAACTAGTCAACTATAGAGATGTAGACTCAAATACTAGTAAACTTCCACTTGAACTCAACTTGCATGAAGTGGAACTTATAGATTGAATTAATAATGATATTTAAACATAAAAAATATATATTTTATGTGGGAAACTCGATTTGAACTCAAATATATACATTTCAACTCCAACCTCCATTTATTTGATTGATAAAAATGGCCTATTAAGACAACTTTTATCACTTAGAAGCTTCCTAGAATCTCAAAAATAGAAAGAGATGGTACTTTATTCATTTTACATATTTTAAAACACCATAATATAACTTAAAATCTCACACAATGGTTATAAACTACCAAAATATTGAATTTTGATCTTGGAGGCTTCATCTTGTTTAAGCTTGCTTTCTTCTTGACTATGTTTTGAGAGGCTTAGGTCTGTGTAAATAAAAAAATCACCTCCAATTTTCCAATGTATTTTAATTTTTATGGATAATTAATCAACTCATTATTATGCTAAACATCAAATTTGGAGTCATAACTCCACCTGTAGATGCCAAAAACCTCAAATTTTCTTAAAAAATGCCCCTTTTGCATGGAATGTGTGCATACTTGAATGTATTTTTTCATATTTTTAGATTTTATTTCATGTGTAATGTATTTTTTATAGATAAAATTAATATTAAATTAGTTAAATGGTCCATTTAAATTTGTTTTTCCACAAAAAATATTTAAAATGCAAAATTTCCTTAAACCATGCTAAACTAGTCCCTTTTGAAATCTTGGAAGCACCAAGATTTTCCAAATAATAGATATTTTTGAAAAAAAATATGGGTTTTTTTTTTGAAAAAAATGTATTAAATTATGAAAAATATCTAAAAATGCAATCTTAAAACATCCATTTTCTCTCTCCAACACTACACTTTTTTTAAAAGCATGTCAATTTGTAGATTTGATAGACTATATTTTATTGCTATCTTAAACTATGAAATTCATTAATAATATATTAAGGATTGAATATATATATATATATATATATATATTAAGTCATAAATATTTTTAAACGACTTTAAATTTTATGAAACCCTTCCTATTTGAGGAGAAATTGAGAAAAACCTTTTGCCTTTTTGGTTGTAATGTTGCAAAAATTGGCCTATCTTAAATTTGATGGTACATGATCATGGAAAATACAATTAAAAAAAACTTGATTCTTGAAGAATAAATCTAAGTTTATTTTTCACATCCAAAAATTTATACCTTTATCTTTCTTCAACTGATTGTACCATCGTTAAACTTGCAAGTAGGTCACTATGTGCAAAGTAGGAAGAGTGCCTGCATGAAACGGTTTTGAGACTTTTCTACATCCAAAAATCATGAAAAATATGCTGAATATTTTTTATAACATTTTATTTATTTTAAATTCTCATTATGTAAAAAATACATACATATCCATACTTCTCTTCTTGAAAGTGAATAAAATAGCTTATTTTTAGCTTTTTAAAAATAATTCAAGCTTCCAATTCAAAGATAATGCATGATATGGATTTAAAAGAATATTTTTCATGTTAATATATCAAATTTAGACTTTTACATTCTTTTTAGGATTATGTTGGCACATGTGGGTCCAAAATAAGCCTTTTTTTGCTTTAAAACTGCATTAAATTACCTTTTTAAGCCATAAAACTTTAGGATAAGGTTAAAGTTATATTTTTGAATATAAATAAAGTCATTTGGAATAATTTAATGACATTTTGAGATAAATTTGACATTTTAAAGACCAAAAAATAACTTTTTATACCAAAATAAACTGGTTTGATTAGCTTGCAGAGGCTATTGACGATTTCTAAAAATCTTGAATTATAGGGGTTAAAATTTGGCCTTGATAGGCCAAATTACCAACATTTATGGTGACTCATAAGGGTTGACTACCCTAATGGTAAAAATAACTCAGTAGTTTTCATATGATAATGATAAATAGAATCTTTAAGGTTTTGTAATACCTTTTTTGGCTGACACAACAAGACTGAAGGGAAACACAACTAAACTAGAAAGTAGAGAAAATAATCTAAGGAAAATAGGGAAACACCAAAAGGGAAGTGGATTGATACTTATGATACTCACTTATTAACATAAATCAAAATTTTAATAATTAACTTATAGTAAAATACTTTCCTCTAGGATCAAATGGATCCTTGAAATATATTTGTCATCTCTTAATGGAAAATCATGGAAATATATTTGGCTTACCCTCTTCATTTCCTCTAACTCATAAAAATTTATAGATTTTTGAAAGGGTGGCTAATTTTGGAATGGGTATGGCTCATTTATATGAGTATAATATGTATATGGATCATAAGTATCATACTATGATGGTAGATAGGGTTGTTGATACTGGGAAGAATGACCATAATCTACTCTATAGGCTACCATAACCTAGAAAATCATGAAGATAACTAAAAATGTGAACAAATATATACTTATTCCTTGAGATGAGGGTCATAGGAGTACTATAAAATATATCTTAAAATGAATATGCTACAAACTTGCAATCCAATAGCTAAACTCGTGTCCCACCGAGCGTGCGAGAACTATTAGCTATCTAGATAGCACCTTGCTTGAAGGCTTGCTAGATTTAGCTCTAAAAACCTAACACCTAGATTAACATTGGAATGATATGATATGTGGGAAACTTGAATTTATACCATACCTCTATATTGTGTTGAGGCTATCTCATTTGATGTATCACTCTACACTGACTAGAAAACTACTGATTGTTGGGATGAAAAAGGAGAGAAGGAAACTGAAAGGGAAATCTTACTCTTTTATTGGTGATACACCTATGTTTTTAGTTCATCCATTATATATGATCTTTTAAAACACTAATTAGAGAAGCAAAGATTGAATCTATATCTCCAATTGACTCCTATGCATTAATATTTCATAAAGAGGTTTTATCAGTTAATATAAGCTTGAGGGAAATGGTGGAATAGGCCTAATTCAAGGAACTAAACAACCTATGTTTATCCACTATCAGATTAAAGAAATGACATTAAACACTAAAAATGACCTACATAATATCCTACTAGTATCTAGCTGACATGAAGACTTGACAAGGGAGATATTTCTACCACATATGCAAATCAGATTGATAATAACACACTATACTAGAGTAATGAAAATTTGAAACAATCTTTTATTCCTCTGAAAAGGTTACAAAACTCAAATTTTGGTAGAGTCTAGTCTTTTCAAAAGAGGGATCCCCCTAAAAAATGGCTAAAATCATAAATATATATAAAATATAAGTAGTATCCAAGATTGGAGTTGAAAAAAAAGAGAAGATATTAACTAGATGTGAACTCTAGTTAATTTTTGAGTTCAAATTAATTACAATATTCTTTAAATAACTCCTTTCTTTATCTTGTAAGAAGCCTTACTTTTGGCATTGAAAAAGTGGTGGGCCTATATTGATGTAAAATCAAGTCATAATTCATGAAAATGCACACCATTACTCAATAATAAATTAATTTTAGAATATTAAACAAAGTCTTTAATTCTTCAAGTCTTGAAAAATTTGCATGGCCATTACTTTTGGCATAGAAATAGAGGTGGTGGGCTCATGTTGACTTGTCAACATTATTTGCATAAAAATCATGCCATAAATTGGAATATAAATACATATTTAAAGTTATTAAGTTACTTAATGTACTTATATTTCATGAAAAACATGGGAGATGTATGAAACTAGTCAAACTAGTCAACTAAAGAGATGTAGATTCAACTTCCACTTGAACTAAAATTGCATGAAGTATAAATTATAGATTGAGTTAATAATTATATTTACACATAAATAATATATGTGGCATGTTTGAAACTCTATTTTAACTCAGATATAGGCATTTAAACTCCAACCTTCATTTATTTGATTGATAAAAAAAGCCTATTAAGCCAACTTTTTTCACTTAAAAGCTTCCTAAAATATCCAAAATAGAAATAGATGGTTATTTATTAATTTTAAATATATTAAAACACCATTATATACCTTAAAATCTCACACAAAGGTTAGAAACAACCAAAATCTTGAATTTTGCTCTTGGAGGCTTCATCTTGCTCAAGCTTTCTTTCTTCTTGACTTTGTTTTGAGAGGCTTAGGTATGTGTAAAATATAAAGAAACTAAACTTTAAAAATTAAATATAAATTTTTATGGATTATTAACCAACTCATTATTATTATACACACAAAATTTGGGTTTTAAACTCTAGCCATAGATGCCAAAAACCTCAAATTTCCTCAAAAAATGCCCCTTTTGCATGGAATGTGTGCATACTTGAATGTATTTTTGAATATTTTTGGATTTTAATTCATGGATTTTTTTTGATTTCTAGATAAAATTAATCTTAAAATAATTCAATGGTCCATTGAAACCTATTTTTATATAAAAGAAACCTTAAAAAATAAAAAAATTCCTTAAACCATGCTAAACTAGGCCCTTTTGAAAGCTGGGAAGCACCAAGATTTGCCAAATAATGGATATTTTTGGAAATTTTATTTGGGAATAATATTTGAAAACATGAAAATATGGATTTATTTATTAAAAATATCCAAAAATTAAATCTTTAAAATATCTATTTTCTCTCTCCAATCCTAAACTTTTCTTGAAAGCATACTAATTTGCAGATTTGATAGGCTATTTTTTCTTGTTTTGTTAGACCATGAAATGCATGTATAATATATAAATTATGAAATTTATATATTTATTAAGTCCCCAATATTATGTAACAACATCAAATTTCATGAAACCCTTCCCAAGTGAGGAGAAATCAAGGAAAAACCACTGCCTTTCTGGTTGTAATATTGCATAAATTGGCCTATCTTAAACCTGATGGTACATTATCATGGAAAATTGAATTAAAAAAAACATAATCCATGATAAATACATATTATTATATTTTTCAAACCAAAATAATTATACCTATACTTTTCTCTAGTTGATTCTACCATCATTAAACCTGCAAGTAGGTCACTATATGCAAATTAGGAGTGCCTTTATGAAATGGTTTTGAGACTTTCTACATCCAAAAATCATGAAACTTATGATAAATATTTTTAATAAAATTTTATTTATTTTCCATTCACCTTATGTAAAAAATCCTTATGGATCCATACTTCTCTTCTTAAAATTGAAGAAAATATCTTATTTTTGGCTTTTTAAAAAGAATTCAAGCTTTCAATGCCAATATAATGCATGATATGGATTTAAAAGAAGATATTTCATGTTAATATATCAAATTTTTACTTTTCCATGATTTTTAGGTTTAATTTTTGCACATGTGGGGTCCAAATATGCCTTTTTAGCTTTAAAAATGCATTAAATTACCTTTTTAAGCCATAAAACATTAGGATAAGGCTAAAGTTATATTTTTGAATATAAATAAAGGAATTTGGAATAATTTAATGACCTTTTGATATCAATTTGAAATTTTAAATACCAAAAACTTACATTTTAGATCAAAATATACTAGTTTGATTAGCTTGCAGAGGCTATTGATGGTTTCTAAAAATCTTGAATTACAGGGGTTGGAATTTGACCTTGACAGGCCAAATTACTAATAGGATTATCAATTGAATCTAACGATTGGTTCTAATTTATGATAATTAAATAATTATCCTATAAATTTACCAAAGTTTATTCATCTATTTATGTTTGGGCTCCTTCACACACTTCTTCCCTATGTGAAGTTGATTCCTTCAGCTATTCCTTAGGGTATGATATACTTTGCACTATAAAAGCTTGTTTTAGGACTCCATTCAAGTAGGTAGATTGATTATGTGTCTGATTGTAAGGAAATCACCACTCATAGTCTTGTTCTATGTTATTATACATAGGCATAAGGGCTCTACTAGTGCTAAAAACATTAGAATTATGTGCATAAGGTGGTTTTTATATGGGAGCTAGTTTTGAGCTTGTGTGTCACCTTGATAGGGAGGTTTGATTGGATGATATGTCTAGTTGAAGGTTTGGTAAGGCCTATAGTGTCATGCTTACTTAATTTTGAATAGTACTAGTTCATTTCCAAATCTCTACAAAAATAATTTTACTTAATGTATCTCACTTGGAGGTGAAATCAATGGAATTTGTGCACTAGTTACAATAGGAATGGGTGCTATAATCGATGAAGAGTGCAAGGTAGGTTTAATTATAGATGGGGGTTCTAGGTATAAGGGCATATGGTGTCTAGGTATAATTTTCCCTTCTTGGATCAAATAATTATTTGTGTGTATAATAACCTCATATGCATCAATCCTCCCATGAACTGAATCATCAGATGCACATCATTGTGTAGCACTCTTAAAACATATAAAAAAGGAGTATTGGGAGAAGGTTTTACCAATGGTGGAATCTATTCCAAAGTCTTCAAGAATCTAAATTTTAAGTTGATCATTTGCTTGTGTAGATCTATTTTAATGGTAGTGAGATTCTCCATCAATGATAGGTGGTCACTTTTCTCTTTGAACTATCCAAATAGTTTAACACCTAGCTCATCCAAATTTTGAATAGTGCTAGGATGTAAACCTCAGTATAATTATAGTACTCTTCCTTTCAAATAAAAGTCAAGCACTTGAATTGTAATGTTGTCTTTAATTTTCTCTAGTAAAGTAGGGGATGATCTTAAAAGAATCTATGATAATATCATTATATTAGTGGAGGGATAATGAACTACCTCCATTAAAGGGAACAAAGGGATGATTTATAATAGAGGCCATGAATGGGATATTGAATAATCTTTCTTTGGGCATGGGGAATATACCAAATAGGGGAGTAAATTGAGCTTTAGCTGAAGATTGTCTTAAATCACTAACTCTCCTAATAGGTAAAAAAGATGTTATAAATCTTATTATTCTATTAGGTACTAGTAATTAAATAAAATCAAAATCAATACCTCTTAAAGATGATCTTGTTTCTCTTGTTATATAGCTGAAGAATTGATATTTGAAAACTAAGAATAATTAGAGTCACTAGGTGATTTTTAGAGTGTCTTAAACACCATTGAATAAGAACAAAACAAATTCTTAGCTAAATATTTGAAATACATCCCACTTGGCATGTTAAAAACAATTATCATTTTAAGCATGCACCTGTGGATAGTTTATTGTATAGAGGTGACTAAAAAATTGGCATGGAGCATGAGCACTATGTGTAGGGCATGTAAGTACTCAACATGAGGCATAAGTGTATTTGGGATTACTAATACATGTATAATATTTTGTGTCTTGGTAAAATAATGGGAACATCCCCAAGGTGTGATAATATTTCACTTCTTGGGATGAACCTCTAGACAAGGTTGACTTCTTCTAATATAAGTGCACCTTGTTTAGGACCAACACATAGACTTATAAAAATAGAAAAATTAAATATATGGATAATTCTAAACCTAATATTTTGATGGAAAAAAGGGAGGATTTATTAAAAATAAAATGGTGATGTACAAAATTAGATAAAAAAAACTCTACAAGCTTTAAAGAACACACTATAGATTATAGAGGATAAGAAAATATCACACATGATCTAATATAGACATTTAATTACATATGTGATTCACATTAATTTTCATGACATAATACAACACTAATATGGATAGCAAACAATCCATAGATAGTGTCTATGTAGACCTATATGCACACATAATATGACCTATAAGAAAAGAATCAAGTTTTTCACAAGGTATTGGGAATGAAAAATAATGAGAGAGACACAAACTATCCATAGAAAAAGATAAAAAAACCACAAGATGTGCATAAGATGTATAAAAATAGAGAGGTCAAATTAATTCTCATTAAAATACAAGGTTTAGGCAGTAAAGGGCTTGTGGAGGGAAAAAGTTTTTAGCATTATGGTGCCTAGAAATGTCATCCATTTTATAATGGAAGACCTAGGATTTTATAGGTAATGGAAATCCCATGGGTCATTAATTAAAATCATAAATGTAGCTAATAAAATTTAATGAACATAAATTGAGACACATAACCTATCTATAAATTAGATAGGGATGACCAAAGATAATTGGGACTTTGATTACATCCTCTAGGCATGGTGATTATTGCATTGAGTTTTAAATGATAAACTTATCCCATTTTCTAATTGGTTATGTAACAATCAAAATTTAATTGATTAATGACAAAAAAATTATGAGAGGATCCTCTTGTAATAATTAATAAAAATGCACAAAAAATAGGAATTAAAAACACAAATTAAATTTGACAAAATGCTTAAAAAGATTGAATTGATCATAGGCCACTTTTAGCGGGAAAATTATTTTGAACAAGCTCAATATAATAATTTCATGGATGCCTTCATTGGCCTCAACACTTACTTATATACAAATTCTAATATAAGAAACTACTACTTCTCATGAATGTGGGATAAAATAAAATGCTCATAAGATGACTTATAAAGCATATGCATCCATAGAAATTACTATACTAAAAACTTAAAGATAAGAGTTATCATGGGTTTATAAAATACCCTCCCTCTTAGAAAAATATTTGTCCTGAAAGCCTTAGATGTGGTACTTGCTATTGAATCTAAAATAGTGGTTCATATGTTGCATACTCTATTTGTATTCCATGCCATTGAATTAAAACTTTAGTGATGGAACATGAGAAAAGTTGACATGTGCAACACTCTAGGATTGCCTCTAGCTTAATAAAAATGGATCCTTCATTATCAAGTTCTAGTAAAATAGTCTGCATTATGATATTTATGCCAAGAAATTTCTTCAAACAAGAGACATGAAATACTAGGTGAACTTGAAAATAAGGTGGGAGCTCCAACTTATAAGAAACTGACCCAATCATTTGAAGAATCTTATAAGGCCCATAGAACCTGGAAGATAGCTTATGATGCTCTTTGATTTCTAGGGAGGATTGCTTGTAAGGTTGTAGGTGAAGAAAAACCATATCACCTACTTGAAAAGTGCACTCAAAATGGTGATGATCTACCTATTGTTTCATTCAATTTTGTGTCATATGAAAATTATCCCACATGGTACTAAGGATATGATCCTAGTTTTAGAGAATCATGTTGACCATTTGAACTGATGAACTATTAGGGGTGTACAAAAGGAGCACTAGTGGTGCTTGACCATAGATTGATTCATATAGAGTCATTTTCATTGAAGTGTGGTAGGAGGTATTATAAAACCATTCAGTGAGAGGGAGCCACTTTGCCCACTAATGTTATTTTTCTAAGGTGAAGCAACAAAGGAAAGTTTCCAAGCATTTGTTGACAATTTTAGTCTAGCCATCCATTATGGATGATACCAATAACTCATCTTCAATTAGGTATTGGTGCATCAAAATAGTTTTGTCCAAAAATGTTTGGTGAATATTTCATCATGATCTAAGACAATGGATGAAGGAATGCAATGAAGATAGAAAAATTGGTCTAAAAAAATTTGTACGACAGTGGAGGTGGTATAGGGATGGTTGAGGACATAAAAATGACTATATTTGGAGAGACAATCAACTAAAACCAAAATCACAATTTTCCCTCTAGATTTTGGGAGCCCCTTAATGAAAACCATAGAAATATTTGTCAAATCTTGGTAGGAATGGGTAAGGGTTCAAGCAACCTAGGGATGAGTGTTATTTCACCCTTGTTGTATTGGCAAGTATAACTTTCAACCACTATTTGTTGAATTACCTTTTTCATTCCCTTCCAAAATAATTTGTGTTTTATCCACTCATAAGTTTTGAGAAACCTTGAGTGCCCCATGGATGGAGAAGCATAGAGTTCTTGGAATATAGTTTGTTGAAGATCTATACTCTAGGGAAGCACTAAACAACCCTTGTATCATAAAGAAGTACCATCCCAAGAATAATGTGGTATAGTTGAGGGGTTAGTGGCCAAATATTGAATTATTTGAGATAATGAGGATTCATTGACTTATACCTATTATATAATATCCAACCAATTCAGAATAGGCATGGAAATAACTAAAAGGGAAGCTTGGTATGTAAATGTGCAAGATAGAACATCTGTCATAATATTATCCTTACCCTTCTTGTAAGTGATCTCATATTCATAACCCATGAGTTTGTTGACCCATTTATGTTTTGATGGGTTGGAGACCCATTGTTAAAATAAATATTTAAGATTTTGATCAATTTTGATGCAAAAATGATTCCCTAGTAGGTATGACCACCACTTCTATACTACATGCAAAATGGCCATCATTTCCTTCTCATAAGTAGAAAGCACTAAATTATTTATAGAAATGGATTTGTTGGTGAATGCAATGAGGAATAATTATTAGAGGAGAACAACACCAAGTCCATTGCTACAAGAAAGCCTCTCGATAGTGAAGGTCTTGGAAAAATCTAGCATAGCTAGAACAAGTGTAGTACACATAGCTTGTTTCAATTCTTGAAATGCACACTCAGTATCTTGTGTCCAATTAAAAGAATTATTTTTCAACATAGCTATCATCAGATTTGAAATCTTCCCATAATCCTTGAAAAACTTATGATAGTATCCAGTTAGCCCCAAAAATCCATAGAAGCTCTTGAGTGTTTGAGGATGAGGCCAATTTGTCATGGCAATTATTTATTTAGGATCCACCCAAACCCCTTTGGCTAAAAAAATATGCCCAAGATAATCTAATTAATCTTGGCCAAAATTACATCTAGAATATTTTGCACAAAGATGATGGTTAGAGAGAAGTTGTAGTGTGATCTCTAGATGTTGGAGATGCTTATACCATGTTTTACTATAGATGAGGATATCATTGAAGAAGACCAAAATGAATTTCTATAAGTGGGGCTGAAATATTCTATCCATCAATGTCTACAATGTTGAAGGAACATTAGTGAGGCCAAAGGGCATGCCCAGAAACTTATAGTGGCAATCTTGCATGCAAAAAGTTGTCTTAGGGATATCATCCTCATGAAGTCAGATTTGGTGATATATAGAGTGGAGATATAAATTTCAGAAAAAATGAGCACCATGAAGCTCATCAATAATAGGAATTGGGAACTTATCCTTGATTATGAGGTGATTAATTTCACAAAAATCAAAATGGAGGTGCCATGACCCATATTTTTTCTAAACAAGGAAAACTAGGGAAGAATATGGGTTGGTACTAGGGAAAATAATGCCTTGCTTTAGTAAGGATTGAATGAGCATCTTGATGTTGGTATTTTACTAAAATGGGTAGTGATATGGCCTGATGTTGGGAGGAATGCTTCTAGAAAGGATCTAAATACATTGGTCCTCTAGCTGTGAAGGTGACAATCCCACTGGTTTGGCAAAGACACATGCATACCTCTATAGAATGGTTTTAAGATTGGAAGGAGTAGGGGAGACCATTGATGGTTAAATTTTGATGGAATGGAGCTAGGAAATGATACCATGTAAATCCTTCTTAAGAAGCTTTTCTATATGATGTAAACTTATGATTCTGAGATATCTTGGTTGTAAGACTTTTAATGTGTGTTTTTACCCATTGTTTGAAAATTGCATCCAAAGTTTAACAAAATCCCATAAGATGGGTCTAAGTGTGCATAACCACTAGGCTCCCAAAAACATCACATATACCTTAGGGAAAGGGAAACATATTCAAGTGTAATTTATAATCTCAAATAGAGACACACATATTGTGGCACTTCCCTTTACAAGGTAATGTGCTCCCATTCACAATCATGACTTCAAAGTTGGAGCAAGGATGGATAAAATAATTACCCTATTTAGTGATTTGAGGGTCAATGAATTTATGAGTGCTACTATAATCAATGAGCATTGTGAGAGGGAGCTTATTGAAGTAATCCTTGACCTACATGGTTTTTATGGTAGTGAATCCTAATTATGCATGGAGAGAGATCTCTAGTTGGTCTTCTTGAAAAGCAAGTTCCACAATTAGTTGAGCTTCTTTCAGATAAGTTATTGTATCCTAAACATCCTCCCAATATTTAATTTTGGGTGAAGAGTCTACATCTAATATGTAGATCTTTTGTTTGACATGTTGATGTCCTCAAATGAATTTATCATCACCACTATAACATAGTCCTTTTTCTTTATGGGCTTGTATCCTTTCTTCAATCAAATGCTTGATAAGAATGGTTCATGGGGTTGAAATTATTTGAGATCATTGTGGAGATATATTTTTGAATGGAACAAAATTGGATTTGAATCACAATTGAGATATGATCTTATCCTTTTCCAATTTAGCCAACCCTAAGGATTCCATCATCATTTTAGGTTAGAAAATTTTGACCTTAGATCAAATTGCATCCTTTATTACAATGAAAAAACAACTTATAAATAATTCATCAGATAATCCCTCTGTGTGATTAGCTAGTTTTTTAAATTCTATTTGTTATTCTCTCACAGTTTCTATTTGGAAAAGTTTATTGAGTGCTCTAGTGAAGTCATCAAAAGTAATACGGCCAAATTATTGAAAAATGAGGGTGGAAAATTGGTCTATATGGGTTTTTCATGATCCTTGGTATACCAATGATACCATTTAAGGGCTCCAAGTTCCAAGTGAAAGGATGCAAATGGGACCTTGTTGGCATAAAAAGTATTAAGTAGACTAAAATATTGTTCTACATGATAGATCCATCTAGTTGGATCTACACCTTTGAATCAAAGAAAATTAAGCTTTAGACCATGATAATTTCTAGAAGAAGAAAACCTAGTGTCTGAAGAAGACTCTGGATGTTGTATGTTCATGGTGGTATGTTGAAGAGTAAGGCCAAGAATTTTTTCATCAAGATAGTTTATGTGGGTCTTGAGGGTGGCAACTTCATCCTCTATGTTTTTTACTCCTATTCAGGTTACTACCATGACTTGAATAATAGATTGTTTTTTTGGTAATGGATAAGAAAACTAGAGTTAAGACATGTTTAGTAAGGAAAATTTTGAATTTGGAAAAAAATGGAAGAGGTAAAGGGGCATTTAATATTTTTTTTGCATAGTGGAAGTATGATTGATGAAGGAAAGGGAAATTATGTGAGTGAAAATGGAAAATTTGGAACATTTATTAAAGAGGGACAAAGGATTAGAAAGAGACAATGAACATGGTGGAAAAATTTCAAGGCAAACAGACAAAAATAGAAGTTATGGAAAAACCCAAAAAAGGGAAAATTGAGATTTACAAGAATTAGGAGTAGAATTGGGATATGGGACCTCAAAGAAGAAAATGTAGGAAATGGAATTTCAAGTGTATGGATAAATTTTGAGGATCAATGGGGCTACAGATGTAGAGATGTTACAAATAAATTATTTTTTTCTCTTATTTTTTGTCTAGTGGTAAGAACTCTGAGAGTTTACTGATAATCTTTGGATGGTTTTAAAATTCTATTTTATGTCAAATATCTACCTAAAAGTCCTCTAATAGTTTGTATATACTCTACTGATTTATTTTTTTGAGTTTGCTAGAAGTATTCTAAAATTGATAGAAATGGGCCCCAAATTTTTATGGCTACTTAAGGGTTTTAAAATTATCACTCTAGCCACCAATAATATCTAAGTAGTAATGGTCTCTAGAAATTTTTTGGCCATGGATTTAGCTCTAATCAACAACTCTTGGTTTTCCTCATAGATGGGAACTACTAAATCAGGAAGGGGTCATTGCCCATTTCACTAGTAGGTCCTCTCAATGGGATGAATACTTTGAGTTTCATGTGGTACTCCTCATGATGAGTTTTAGGGGTTTCATCCAAGCACTTTCCATAGTTATATGGTTAGTTTTTTTATCCTAATTCAAAATAGATTACATAAAATTACTTAATTGAGTTATGTAGCATAATAGAGTTAATATTTTCTAAAAAATTACTAAAATGAAGTATGCATCAAAATAGAGTTAAGAATTTTTGAAGAAAAAAAATTGCCCTAGAAATCACTCAAATACCATTTGAGAGGATCCTCATGTAATAATTAATAAAAATGTACAAAATAACATAAATTAGCAACATAAATTAAATCTGAGAAAACACTTAAAAAGATTGAATTGATCATAGGCCACTTCAAGGGGGCAACCTCCTTTGAGTAAGATCAATAAATAATTTCATGGATGCCTTCATTAGCCTCAACACTTATATATGAATTCTAATCTAAAAAACTACTAATTCCCATGAATGTGGGATAAAACAAAATGATCATGGGATGAATTACAAACCATATGCATCCATAATAATTACTATAATAACAAAGTAAAGAGAAGAGATATCACATGTTCATAACACTTTATTTGAAATATTTTATATGCAAGAATGCAACTTTAGATCTCATAGAATTACTACCTTGTAATATTTTGTCCTAATTCCACCATTTATACTTTCAAAACTACTCCATATATAATGTCATGCCATGCTTATCATAAAAATGTTTTCATTGTGATATTTTTATGTTGATCACATTTTATTCAACTCTATACACTCAAGTTTAATATAATTCATAATGCCAATTGTAACGTATCCTCAAGCAATTTATCTCACAATCCTATGATCCTTGAGCCACCATGCTTGATTTTGCAAGTATTGATTATGATGGCCTTGATGGCTAGATGGGCTATAAATTTTTGGGCTGGTGTATTGATAATGTGGCACCATTCCATTTATTCCCTCTTTTGTTATGTGGATACATCACCCATTTAACCCATTGATCCATGGTCTTAGTCTATGGCCTCCATGTGTCATATCTTTAATCACTTTAGGATCTATGCTATAGGTCTTCCATCTAAGCCACATGATAGCTTCTTATTTATCTACCCATTCCTTAGGTTCTTTTAAATGGGGTCTATCAGGTTCCAACTAGTGATCTATTATTTGTTGGGTGATCTTACTATTTTGTACTCAATGCTTGTCACCTATATGTGGATCTTACTCTTTCATTTATTGACCAAGGATTCAAATTTAGTATTTACTTTTCCTCCTATGGTGAAATGGGATTTCATTATATGGAATGATCTCACTCACCCACTAGCCTAAAGGCTTTCAAATGTGTATAATTAGATCTAAGTTATCAGGTCACTATGATTGTGACACATGGAATCATCCCACTAACTTTCTTTCCCACTATTTTTATTAGATGAAGATCCATCATGAAACTTAGAATAAATTTCAATAAGTGTTAAAAATCATTTAATAGGGCTTAAGACCACTGGGAGATTGACACATGGCACTAGGTAACCTTTGAAAATAAATGGATAAGTCTTATTGAGTGAAAAAGTGACATGTGGATTTGGGTAAAGATATCAAGCTTTGTGCCTTTTGTATGCACAATTTTCCTAAAGACCTACATACTTAGCCAATTATTTAGAAGCCTTTAAAATTTTCTAAATTATCCTTGAGAACTTTTATTCATAATAAAAGTTCTGACTCTTCTCAATAATTTTTTGAAAGAAAAGACTTAGTAGGTTCTTTGTGAAGTCTTTAAAACTTTTTCTTAGAAAAAAAGTTTTGAAGTCCTTGGCAATACTTTATTTGACTACGTTTTTAAAAAAGACAAATCATAAAATATACAAATCAAAACCCATAAATTATTGATTTATCCTTTTGAGACTTGGCCATTTTCATGAACTTAGATTGAACCTTGAAACTTTCATGACCGATGAAGCCTTGAACTAATAATGGATTTTTCCCTCCATGGTGACTCAAAATAGTCAACACTTAATGTTATATATACTCTATTGATGCAATTTTTACATACCATAGTCAATGAGGTAACTTATAACATTTTAGGAACTCAATGGAGGTAAAATCCACTCTAAGGAATGAGTTTTAGGTATGCATTTTGAATAACCTATTGATGGAATAGCTAGTAGGGCATGAAGGTTGTTGACAAGGATTTTGGATAGAGGTGTGGTCTCTTAAAAAGTAGTGAATCTCTATGTGAATTAGATGGATGGTCAGTTGCTAATCTAAAATGGGTAGATATCAAAACAAACTCAAAAAAAGAGGGGAGGGTAAGGTAGAAAATAATATTATATGTTTTCAAGAATCACCTCTCTGGTTGGTTTCTAAATAGGCAAGTGATTTCAAAACCTATGCATGTTGTAAGAAGATATTACACACTAACAATTAGACATGGTTTAGAAGTCTAAGGGGATATTGATATAGGAAACTCAAAAGCATCAATCAAAGGTTTCCCCTTTTAGAGTATCTATTTCAAACCCTTAATTAGGAGATTATGGCTCAGGCTAATGAGGTATCCGAGGTAAAATTTTCACACACAAAAAATATATATAAAAACACTTACACACAATTAAGAACATGAATCAATCAACTTAATTACTAATAATCAATGTAATTTACTAATCCTTCAATATATTTTGAACATTTAAGAGTAGAATATCAATCAAGATAAGAAAGAATTCATTTTAGAGGTTACACACTAAGAATTATTGAATCATACAAACAAAAGAATATAATCCTAATTACATATAAATAGGAGAGAGAATATATAAAAACACTCATTGACAATCACAATTGATGTTTCTCCTATATATATATATATATATATATATATATATATATATATATATATATATATATATATATATATATATTACTCCTCCAACCTATGGATTACAACTATTTAGATAGGCTTGGTGAAGGGGTTGCCTCATCCTCCAAGTCCATGCAAAGTCATCACATGTGATAGTTAGAATTTAAGTTCTACCTATGGTCAAAATGGTATAAGAGTCTACTTACATTTATTAGTTCAAGTTAGCCTTTGCAAAAGATATGCAATATGTGTATGTGTACAAATAAGGGCAAATTTTATAATTATAGCTTGAACTACATGATATATAAATATATATATATATATATATATATATATATATATATGTTGTTATAAAATTATACATGCACAAAAGATTATTCCCTTTTACAATGAAAATACTTCCTTTTATAAGTTTTGAGAGCAACCTATGAGATATTTTAGGTTAGCCATTTTCAAATTTAATTTAGACAAGTGTCAAGGACAAGTATCCCTTTACAAATTCCTTAGAAAAAATGACATCATTTAACTGTGACTAACCTAGCTGAACTATGTGTTACATGTTACCCATGCCTTTACATAATAGAATATTCTTTTGAAAGGATTTATAGGGTATTTAACTCAAAATAATATACCATGTCAACTTAATTGACCTTTGAGATGCCTCTTTGACTAAAACCTTCTCTTGTTCTATTATAAGATCTTCATTTTCATATTCGCTAACCACATTAAGTTTAAGACACATTTTTGATCTTCATTAGTTTGGGAATCCAATGTGTCATGTCTATGTTGTAATGTCATGTCACAATTCATATTTTGATACTTGAAGTAAGACTATTTATCATTTTTAGACACGTGTCCTTACCTCATTATCTCTAAAGATGGATCAAGTTGATCTTCATCTCTAAGCTCATGATATCATGCCATGTGATAGCTTTCTATTAGCTCTAGGACCTTTGAAAAGTATGTCTTGATTTGTATCATTGATCTTGATTTCATGAATCAATTACACTTTATTGATTTTGCTTGTACATGATTAGACATTTGTGTGGTATTTGGCATCTCCTTGGGGTTCTCTATGCACCTTACAATCAAATTTCATAGCTCAAATGTTTTTATGCCATGTGGGATCTATTTGAGGCTCTGTGTGCTTCTTTGAAATGTCAATGTTTGATCTCGGACCATTGATCTCACTTGCATAGATCAATTTAATCCATTGATATTTTGATTCTAAGATCAAGTGTGAAACATTGATTTACTTTTTCAATTATCGATATATTGTCATATATCGATCCCATGTTCATTCTTAGCATCGTTGAATATTTGACACTGCTTCTGCCTACAAGTTATTAGATCTTTGTTAAGTATTCTCATGATGGTGAAACTTGTCACCATCACTCACTTTTAAAAGCCTTTTGACTTTTCATTCTTATGATCTTTGACACTTGTCACTTTCTTAGGAATCTTTACTATGTTGACTACAAACCATTTCTCATATCTAGGCTCTTGAGATGTTGCTACTTGGCACTCTCATGTCACTTCATAGATCTGTTGACTTCATATCTCTACCCCATGTTGTTAGATCTTTGGTGTGTGAAAAAACATGCACCATCAATATTCAATTGGAATTTATTAACTTTCAACTTTATAAACTCTACCCTACAAGTCATTGATCTCTTTTATAAGCTCCAAGATCTCACCACATAGAAGCTTGTCATTTAAACCATTCCTATGAATAATGAAATAAATTTAGGACTCAAGAAACATTAAGAAACTAAGGATATAATTTTTATCCTAATTTTTTTTTGTATAGATTACATTTAAGACTTTGGATAAGACTTTAGGCTAAATTTTAAACTATAATAAGGTCCCCCCCACTAATTTTGACCCTGTGTGAATTTTGTATTTATTTCAAATAGACTTCAGGCTAAAGTTATTAGTCTAAGGTTTTTTAACATGATTTAAACATAAATTCAATTTAATCAACAAGAGACCAAGGGTTAATCAAAATCAAGATTCAAATTAGCGTTAAGGTACAAATCCCCTAGGCATTGTTCACACAAATGATACCCCATTAAACCTACATCATGGAAACATAAGAATCAAACATTAGAAACATTAGATGAAGTCAAATAGATATTATGTACTAAAAAAACTATGTAAACTATGATCAAGTGGGATATTCAATTTATAACATAAATTTTTAGAATATAAACAAGGGTTCTCATTTTCAAAAATGGGGGTGTGTTGGGTACAACAAATGATGACTCATAGGGGGAATATTACTGGGTATTCAAGAACCCAGAACATTGATTAACAATCCTTAAAATCAATCATGAAGTGTGTCATAAAAGAACAATTAAATCAAAAATATGAAGGAGACTCCTACACTAATTCACACAACATACTTACCTTCCAATTTTTTGGATCTATGTGTGTCAAATGTGTATTTCATTTAACCCTTATTGTGATGAATTTTTCAAAGGATTGATGAAGTTGTAGGTTTCATTCTAGTAATTCATAAAGCTAATTAAATAAAGGGAAGCTCTAGCATTACTCTTGTACTAGCCAAACATCCATAGCCCAAACAGAAATACCTTAGGCTCCTTTTCTTATCTTTCCATTATTTTTTCTTAATCATGATATGTGCTACATTGACCTTATTTCATCATGTGAGCCTTTTGATTTTATTTTTCTCTTTTGAGCCCATTATTTCTTATTTTTTGTTTCTCTTTTTTTCTTGAATGGAAAGAGAAGAGATGGAACCCAAGTGAGCCAGTATAATTATAAAACAAATCATTACCAAAATGTCCCTGCTATTCACACCTATACCTAGATTTGTCATTTCTAACAGGTATTTAATATGATAAGTGTATTTGATCTAATAAAATAATAAAACATTCTAAATTTTTATGAAGTAATTTGATAACAACTTCCACATACTTGGTGAAATTATTCAATTATAAAATATCTAGAATGATTCATGATTACATACCTTTGTCTTAAAGACTCAAAACATAGAAATATACCAAATCTGTAAACTAGTCCCAAATTACCAAAGTTTTAATTTTCACCCCTTTATACAAGTCCATTTAAATATAAGCTTAGTTGGTTTGAATTTTTAGCCTGGTTATGGTTAGATCAAACACAGTTCATATTGTCATAAAAAATAACTAATATAAAAAATAAGGAATAACTAAACTAAAAAAATAGGAAATCTAATTTATGAAATCAAGAAACTAAACTAAGAAAGCAAGAAACTAATCTATGAAAGAAATAAACTAATCTAAGAAAATAAGAAACTAATCTAATAAAGCAGGAAATGAATCTAAGAAAGTAAGAAATTAAACTAATCCTATAGCTACATTTATTTGTCCCTCATAAATCAGTAATATATATAGATGTCATAGCCCTGAAGTAGTGTTTCAAGAACTATCCATTGATTGGATATGTGATCTCACTACCTTACATGTCCTTCAGATGAAATGCATTATTTCCCATGATCTCCAACATTTGGTATGGTCTTATTTATAGTGGGGAAAAATTATCATGTTGTCCTTTCTTCTCATGGGCAAACTTAACATATCCCAAAGTAACACCAGATCTAAACTATTGAATGCTTTGACCTTCACTCTCTTATCAAACCACATCTTGACCATATTCTAGTGTTTTTTAAATGTTTATAAATCCTTAGTACTTAAACCTTGAATTTCTATTATGGCCAACAATCTTGACTCTATTTCATCATATGGTTCCATGTAGTCTCGCATGAACTGATAAGTGGATAACTTTAGCATAACTAGGAATACAAGCCTGCATCCATACACCAATAAATAGGGTAAATATTTAAGGGCTTATTTGTATCTCATTTGATATACTGAAAGAACATACTTCAATAAATTATGCTAGTCCTAGGGCTTGTCCCTTATTGATTTCTTAATTGCATCTATCAAATTCTTGTTTGTTGATTCTACTAGTCTATTTACTTGGGGGTAATGGTTAGAGGTTAACATAATAATAATATATTTGTCATGTTCCCACTAATTAAATTATGCTGATATGAAATCCGGTCCATTATCATAAACCAAACAAATAGGTGTGCCAAATCTAGTTGTTATGTGTTCCTCCAAAAAGTGAATCACATCTTATACTATGTAATTATTTGTGGCTATGGCTTTGGTCCATCTAGTACAATAGTTAGTAGAAGTAAGCAAAAATTTATGTCATGTTGAATAATTTGGGTTGATGATGCTAATGAATTATAAACCCCATTGATAAAATGTCCTTCTTTCAACAACCAACTATAAAGGCATTGCTACATGTACTTCCCTTTTGGCTAAATATTATCATTCATGTCATGTCCTCACATGAGCATGAGCATCCTTTAAAACTGCTGGCCAATAGTAGCTCATTTTAAAGATCTTATGGGATATGGTATTCCTAGAAGGATGACCACTACCTATTTTTTGATGTAATTTTAAAAAAATATATTTAGCTTCCTCTATAGACACACACTTGAGGTAAATTCCTTTCTTTTGTAGAGAAATCCCTTCTCGATCATGTAATGATCAACTTTAAGCTTCAAATCTCTCCTTAATTATCTATTAAGTTACAAGAAACAAGCACTTATAAGTAAATATTATATGATATCAACATACCATTCTCCTTTGAATACTTGAGCCTCACATATCTACTCAATGGTGATGTGTGGATCAAGTTCAGTCATGAAATGAATGATGCTTAACCTCAGATGATTTTTACAAAATTTATTTCTATATCAAAATATTGTAGCTTTACCATCCACTTGCCTCATTATTCTCCTATTTCATTCTATTGTAGGGTGAGCTTGACATTAGGATTAGGCATGATGGCAATGATTTTATTCCTCAAGTTGTAATGTCAAATTTTATTTACTACTTTGATGAGAGAAAAAATCTATTTATCAATCATGGAGTACCTAATTTTTACATCCTTTAGATTTGTACTCATGAACATAATTGGATGCTTAGTTTCATCTTTCTTTTGTGTTATAAAAATAGTAATTGTATGTTCTAAAATGAATTAATATAGGTAGAAGTCTTTCATAAAGTCTAGATTGATTAGTAGTGGATCCTATGATATTACATCTTTAATGTCTAAAAAGGACTTTTAGGATTCAGTTTTCCATTCTATTTTGGCATCATACTTGAGCGTGAAATTCATAGGTCTACCAATCTTTGCAAATCTTGAGATGAACTCCCTTATGAAGTTAATCTTTTGTTGGAAATATTGTCATTGATGTCAAAGGTTTAACATTATTGGTGATAAAGGCCCCATTACATTTAATATTATTTATCTTGGCTAATATGAGTTAATATTTATTTAATATTAATGAATATATTTTTGGTTGCATATGAGACAAAATAAGGGCCCATGGAGAAGTCGAAGAGTCACAGGATAAAGACAAAAGAAGGATGGGATGCATTTTCCCATGAAGAGTCATCTTGGGGAATACCAAGAGTCACCAAGTGAAGACAAAAGAGTAAAGGGAGAATTTCTCATGAAGGGACACTTTAAGGAATACAAAAAGTCACCAAAGATAAAGACAAAAGTGGCAAGGAGGTTTTTAGTCATGAAGGGTCACCACATGACTTTTCAAATGCTTGGATATGAAGGGTCATCCAAGATTGGTGCCATTTTCCATGAGGATTGAAAGGTCACAAAGGGGGAAGGCCAAAGGTCATTTGGAAAGCTATAAATAAAGGCTTGAGTAGCCACTTGTAATGTGGATGAGAGAGATTGATTTGATATTATAATATCTAGCTTAGAAGAGCAATTATGAGAGATGATTTGTATTTTTTATATCTAGCTTAGAAGAGCAAAAGTGAGAGAGAAGAAGGAGATGTTGTATTGATCTATCATTTGTTGAGAGAACAACATTCAGAGATAGTTGTGTGGTATACACAAAGGGGTTGGTGCTCATGAATTGTTGTTGAGTTGGTGCTTGGAAAAGGGGTTGGTGCTCTTGTGGGTTGGTGCTCACGAATTGTTGCTGGGTTGGTGCTTGGCAAAGGGGTTGGTGCTCATGTGGGTTGGTGCTCATGAATAGGTGCTGTGTTGGTACTCGACAAAGGGGTTTGAAGCTCCTATGGGTTGGTGCTCATGAATTATAGTTGAGGTTTGTACTTGGCAAAGGGGTATGGTGCTCTTGTGGGGTTGTTCTAATGAACATATTTGAGATTGATTCTTCATGTTTTTTCCCACATTGGGTTTCCACGTTATATCTAGAGTCTCTCTCTATCTTGTGTGGATGTTTATTGTTTGAGTTTTATTACATATCTTGAATGTTTGATTAAGTGGAATTTGGTTAAAGGAAATATTTATAATATATATAATATACAAATTCACTCCCTCTCTCAGTATATGCTGTGCTAAATAATTGGTATCAGAGCAGGTTCCTTTTTGAAAAGTTTTACAGCTTGAAGGTAGATCAAGAAAGCACGATGGATGGGTCATAGGAAGGATTTTCTACAAATAAGGCACCTTTGTTTGATGGGATGAATTATGCTTTTTGGAGCATGAGAATGAAGGTTTATTTGATGGCCCTTGGATTTGACATATGGGAATCAGTGGTGGAGGAATATGAAGAGCCACAGACATCTACAATTACTCCAGCAGAAAAGAAGGCAAGTGAATGTAATGCTAAAGCTTTAAATGATATTTTATGTGGTTTATGTGAATATGAATTTGTTAAAGTTATGCAATGTAAATCTGCTCATGAAACATGGGTAAAACTTGAGAATATTTACAAAGGTGATGGAAAGGTTCAGCAAGCTAAGTTGCAGACTTTTAGAGGGCAGTTTGAAAGTTTGAAGATGGAAGAAAAAGAAGATATAACAAGTTATCTTTTGTAGGTTGATCAAGTCATAAATCAGATTCAAGGTCTTGGAGAAACATTAGATGAGTCAACAGTGGTGCAAAAGGTTTTGAGATCTCTACCAATGAGATATGATGTAAAGGTTTCAGTAATTGAGGAGATGAAGAATTTGGCCAAGTTAAATATGGATGAGCTTCATGGTATTCTCACAGCATATGAGATGCGGATAAAACAAGATAAACCTTTAAAGAGAGAAGTGGCTTTCAAGACATCAAAGAAGGAGAAAGCTAAGATTCAAGAATCGAGTGATAGTTCCAGTGATGATGAAGATGAGAACAAAGCACTTTTCATTCATAGGCCAAAAAGAGGAACATGTAAATATCAAGGAAAATTACTTTTTAAATGTTTTAATTGTGGAAAGGTTGGACATTTTTTGGCTAGATGCCCATATAAGGTTAAATATGATGAAGAAGAAAAGCCTACATACAAAAAGAATTTCAAAGGAAAATCCAAGAAGGGATTCGAGAAGAAGAGCCTGTATTCTAAGGACCCTAGCTTAGATGAAGATAGTGGAGTCAGCAATTCAAAATATGAAGAGATTCTATTCATGGCCATACATGATGATGATCAAGAAGAAGAAGAGGAGGAAGCTGAAGTAGATATGGAAGGAGAACTCAATTGTGCCCTAGAAGAGTTAGAAGCTGTTCAGAAGAAGAATCGAAGGTTAAAGTGCCAGATCAAGAAAAATGAACAAGAGTCAAAGGAAATGATTGAAGATCTACAAGCACACGTTGAAGAAGCCAAGAAGAATGAAGAAGATCTCACAACACAGTTAGAAATAACAAGACAAGAATGTCAAAGGTATGTTATTTGAATTGCCTCCTTAAAAGAAGATATTCAAAAAGAAGTCAATGATAAAGTAGTGAGTGATTCAAGATTTGAGGATAGCACTAACATGTTGAATAAGATATTGGAAAGTCAAAAAGAAAATTTAGATAAGATAGGGATTAGATATGAAAAGAAAAAGAGCTATGCTAAAGCTCTTACACAAGAGGAAACAAAAAGGGGAGAAGTGAATAATACAGAGTACATTCCAATTAAAGAAGGATGGAGAGAACAAAGCTATAAAAGGCAATCAGGTCAGAGATATATAAATAGGTCTTATTTTTATGGTTATTATTTTTATTGTAATGGATATGGTCACAAGAAAGTAGAATGTAGAAAAAGAGCTAACAATTTAAAAAATAAGAAAGAAAGTCAAGTAGAGTCAAGCAGAAACCACAACTCTTTTGATCCTCTATTAAGCTTTAATGAAGAGACCATAGTGTGCTACAAGTGAAACAACTTCAGACACATAGCTCGGTATTGCAGAAGCATGTTTGAGTAAGTCAAAAAGGATCAAAGTTTCAAAGCTCCATTCATCAAGAAGAAGAATCAGAGTTTCAAAGCTCCATTCATCAGGGAGAAGGTTCAGACATGTTCATGGTAGAAGAAACAACATGAAGATTCTATGATGGTGCAGATAGCTCTGCATGTGGGAGGTAAAGATCAGCCATGGTTAATTGATAGCGGATGTTCGAGGCATATGATACGTGATAAAAATAAGTTCATTTCTCTAAAGAAGATTAATGGTGGTACAGTAAGGTTTGGAGATAAAACCACTGCGAGGATAGCTAGAAAAGGTACTTTGAGTTTGGATTATGGTAGAACTAAGACTAAGAATGTTTTATATGTAAAAGGTCTTAAGCATCATCTATTGAGTGTTAGTCAAATATGTGATCAAGGATATACATTAAAGTTTCATAAAGAGGGTTGTGAGATTAGAAGAAAAGATTAAAATGAGTTGATTGTAGATGCTCAAAGGATAGGGAAAAATGTATATGTATTGTCAGATATCTTCTCAAAGGCACGATCAAAGGATACATTTAAAGATCGACAAGAGGAGTTAGGATTAATTTCTATTACTTCTTGCCATTGATGTTTAGCATCAAGTGAGGGGGAGCTAAGTGTTAGCTCTAGGTAGGCCCTTTGCCATTGATGTCAAAGGGGGAGAATAATAGGTACAGGTACAGGTGCAAAAAATAGGTACAAGGAATAGGTATAGGTTACTACAGTAAGGGAGAGTTACTGTATGTTTTCAGATGACAAGATGTGCAGGTGACAAGATGTGGCAGTTTCAAGATTGAGGTTGCCATCAATGACAAAGGGGGAGATTGTTGGAAATATTGTCATTGATGTCAAAGGTTTAGTATTATTGGTGATAAAGGCCCCATTACATTTAATATTGTTTATCTTGGCTAATATGAGTTGATATTTATTTAATATTAATGAATATATTTTTGGTTACATATGAGACAAAATAAGGGCCCATGGAGAAGTTGAAGAGTCATAGGATAAAGACAAAAGAAGGATGGGACACATTTTCGCATGAAGAGTCATCTTGGGGAATACCAAGAGTCACCAAGTGAAGAAAAAGAGTAAAGGGTGAATTTCTCATGAAGGGACACTTTAAGGAATATGAAAAGTCACCAAAGATAAAGACAAAAGTGGGAAGGACGTTTTTGGTCATGAAGGGTCACCACATGACTTTTCAAATGCTTGGATATGAAGGGTCATCCAAGATTGGTGCCATTTTCCATAAGGATTGAAAGGTCACAAATGGGGAAGACCAAAGGTCATTTGAAAAGCTATAAATAAAGGCTTGAGTAGCCATTTGTAATGTGGATGAGAGAGGTTGATTTGATATTGTAATATCTAGCTTAGAAGAGTAATTGTGAGAGATGATTTGTATTTGTTATATCTAGCTTAGAAGAGCAAAAGTGAGAGAGAAGAAGGAGATGTTGTATTGATCTATCATTTGTTGAGATAGAAACATTGAGAGATAGGTGTGTGGTATACACAAAGGGGTTGGTTCTCCTGTGGGTTGGTGCACACAAATTGTTGCTGAGTTGGTGCTTGGCAAAGGGGTTGATGCTCCTGTAAGTTGGTTCTCATGAATTATTGCTAGGCTAGTGCTTGGAAAATGGGTTGGTGCTCCTATGGGTTGGTGCTCATGAATAGGTGCTGGGTTGGTGCTCAACAAAGGGGTTTTAATATCCTGTGGGTTGGTGCTTAGAAATTATAGTTGAGGTTTGTACTTGGCAAAGGGGTATGGTGCTCTTGTGGGGTTGTTCTCATGAATATATTTGAGATTGATTCTTCATGTTTTTTCCCACATTAGGTTTCCACGTTATATCTGGTGTCTCTCTCTATCTTGTGTGGATGTTTATTGTTTGAGTTTTATTGCTTATCTTGAATGTTTGATTAAGTGGAATTTGGTTAAAGCAAAGATTTATAAGATATATAATATACTGATTCACCCCCCTCTCAGTATATTCTGTGCTTAACATATTTTCAAAGAATGATTTGAGATCCTTCTTACTATTTTGTGGTGCAAACCTTAAAATTCCTTGAATTCTATTTGGATCAATGGTGATCCCATCCTTGGTGATGATGTGTCCCAAGAGATTTCCTTTAGTCACTCCGAATATGCTCTTATTTGGGTTTAATGAAACACCAAATTTTATGAATCTCTTTAATATGGATTAGAGATGGCTTATATGATCATTCTTATTATTTGAAAACATTTTAAGATCATCCATGTAGATGATTATGAATTTTCTTATCAATTCATTGAATGCATGATCCATGGCATGATAAAAAGTATCCCTTAAATTTATTAATCCAAACAACATACTTTTATATGTGTAAGTACCCCACTTAATAGTAAATGTAGTCTTCATTCTATCCTTAGATTACACCAATTCTTGATTATATCCTAAAATTCATCCTAGAAGAACATTATTTTAGAACCATGTACTATCTTTATCACCTCATCTAGAGAAGCTAGGGGATAATTATCTCTTTCAAAAGCCTTATTCAGGTTCCTAAAATCACACAATCTCATCATTCTTCTTTCTTACTAGGATCAAATTGGCTACCCAGGTAAAATTTCTTATTAGAAAGATGATTTTTGTGCTTAATAGCTTCTCTAGTTCTCTTTGGATGAGAGGCTCCAAAATAGGATTGACTAGTCTTTGCCTCTATCTGAATGGTTTGTGATTTGGCTTCAAGGGAATTGTATGAGTAATGATTTATGGGGTCATATACTTTAAAATTATCATATGTCCAAGTAATCACATCCCTATATCAAGTGATTAAATAATTCACTTGTTATCACTCTTCTGGGGTGAAATTAAGATCGATATTAACATAGCATGGGATATATTCATCTCCTAGATTTTATCTTTTGAAGTCTAAATCATTAAACTTAGGCTACTTGAGCTTCTAATCTTGAGGGTCTATATTGAATGACCTTTCCAAGGAGACCAACCTAGCTAGGATACACTTTTTTTTGAGTTGGAAAATACCTTCCCCATTTGATTCTTCTTGATAGAAGTGACTAATATCCTTGTCATCAATGATTTGGGACTCAAATTCCTTTAAATTGGTTAGAAACTAAATAATTCATTGGTCATCATCAAAAACTTGGAAATTATCTATGTTATCAGGAATAGAGGGATAAGGCACAAATTCAATGGATAACCTTTTTACCTTAGATTTTTAGAGGGGCTCTAGATCAACAACAATAGCAACTAGTAAATCAACAACATGATTTTTCTCTCTGGGAAGGGCTACTATGTTGAAAGCTTTAAATATTTTGATCAGGTTTCATGATCTATGCTTGTACATTCTTAAATAAGACAACTTACATTGGTATTTGTTTTTGACTTGGTTAACTACCATCTTTGAGTCACCAAATACTAATATCTATTTTACATTGTTCTTAGGTGCAAATTATAATTCTAGAATTAAATCCTCATACTCAACTCTATTATTTGTGCATAGAAATTATAATCTATATGCTACCAAGAATTTTTTACCTTGTGGATCAATCAACTTTATTCCCACACCTGATCTTTACTTGGATCTATCCATCAAAGTGTAAAGTCCATATTTATTTGTAACCTTTAGGTTTTGGCTTTTGTAATTTATTTTGAGTAGTAAAAGTGTAAACACCAAGGCTAGGAGAATCATACTTTACCTCTTCATTCTTAACATTATTTTTTGTGATGGAATACTTTATTCTCGATTCTCTATCAATTCTAATTTGATTTTCAAATCCTCTCCATGGCAGCCATATATGAGAGAAGTCTATATAAAGATATTCATTTAGTGTTTTGGACCAATCTCTACTTATTTTAGTTCATAGCCTTCAAGTATATCTACCACCAAGATATCAATAGTCACCTGAATGCATGGTTCAATGCTACTTGGATATGCACATCCCTTAATTCACCAACTATAGATGTTACTATCTTGTCTAATTTCTAAACCATTCTATTTGAAAGGCTTGGAGTAAAACCAAGCTTTTGACATATGAGTAGGTATGATAGTTACATATGATCTAAAATCAACTAAACAATTATGAATATTCTTATCAAATACTTTGATAGTAAAAAAAGGGTATAGCTTCTAGCTTTCTCTTGTAAATAACATTGGTGTTAGATGCTTTCAAATTGTCCATAGATGTGTTTTCTCTCTCCATAGGTATATTCAAAGTAATAAACCTATAAAACAACTCTTTTTATTTACTAATCTGAGCTAACTCATGAAGAGTTATATTTGCTTTGATCTTCTTCATGTATTTAATAATGTTATATCCTCCCTTGTTAGGTTCCTCCTTAGTGTGATGTTGATCACTCCCACTTAGAGGAGGTGGATTGTTTTCAACTTTAGGATTATGTGGAATTGTAGTTGTATTTAGAGGAGTTAACATTATGAGTGGCTTCTTATTCCTTATAATGTAGCCACCTTTCTAGAATTATTGGAAATCATGAACTTCATCTATGTTATCCTCTAGCTCATTGTCATCTTCACCTAGAAAGGGAAACTTGTGAGTTTCAAATAACATGGTACTGATGGAAGGAATAGGGTCTAGATGAAGTTCATATGGATTATGTATTTGGTCTTACCTAACCACCTCTCTTTGAAAGATTTAAATGTTTTATAAAATTCAATACAGTCAAGCTCACCATGCTCATAATTATTTTGAATCTTACACCAATTAGGAAGAGCTATTTCTACCATGTTTATCTCTAAAAGTTTGTTTAGTTGATTTATATTATTTGTAGGATTGTTGAATGGCTTGTTATATTTATAGAATATAGTGTTATGATTACCAATTGGGCCATTAGTATTTCACATCCTCCTTTTCATATTTAAGAGGTCATTGCTCAACTTTTAAACCATCTTCATAATAGAATCTAGTTCTACCTTTGTAGAGTTAGTACCTTGTAAAATAGTAGTGGGAAGTGAAATTAGTTATTAATTCTATTAGTAACCATTTCTTGATGCATGATTATTCAAGAAGTTGTAGTTCAACTATGTTGTCTATGTCAATAGAGGAAGTGTGTAGAAATGGTTATAATTGAATGTTGGAATGCTCTATTTTACATGTGGTATCGGGTTCAATATTGGGAAGCCATTATTGACGTTAGGTATGTCGGCCATCTAGGGATTGAGCTATCTATCTATGTTGATGTCTTCTTCATATGCTAATTCCAAATTATTGGTAATAGTTTCCCTTCTTAGGAACATGATAGTGATGGGGTCTAGGGTGTTTTTGTACATCTCCAATGCTAATGCAGTGTCTAGTTTATACCTTAGGGTTAACCAATTGTAATAATTTTGGAACCATGCATTGAAAGCTTATATAGGGTATTTAGGTTCTCTTTTCATGATGGTAAAGTTTTGATATACCAAACCAAGGTTAGTGACATGTCCAAATTATGTAATAAAAGTATCTTGACATCCATCCCAAGAAGTGAGGGATTTATCCATTAGATTTAAATACCAATCATAGGCAATATATATTAGTTTAAAAAAGAATAATCTACATGAAACATCTTCATTTACAACCTTGAAATATTTGATATGTTCTTCCACTATCCTTTCTCCTAAAGGAGAAAAGGATGGCAGATTCTTATTAGGATTCCAAGGTAAATCATGCATGTCTCTTAAGATGGCAATAATAGATCCATTTAACCAAGGTGGTTGAGCCATTGTTTGATTAACCAATAAAGGGTTCCCAATTGGAGGAGGTATATTATTGTGAAATGGGGCCATTGGTATAGTTTTAGGTCTGTTATGATTTGATAAGGGTGAGACTAGAAAACCAACTTGGGAATTAGATTTGGTCACTCTCCTAGGTGACTCTAGGGCAACTCTACTTAATGAATAACTACTATTATCAGAAGTTAAAGCCATTTTTATAGTGCCAATTAAAATATTAATGTATTTTTTTCACACCAAAGTTAATGAGGTAACCTCTTATGTTTTAGGATCTAAATGGAGGTAAAATCCACTCCAAATCATGAGTTTTAGGTATATAGATTAAATAATTTACTGATAGAATATCTGGTAGGGCATATAGGTTATTAAAAAGGTTTTTATATGGAGGTGTGGTCTCTTAAAAAGTAGTTAATCTCTATATTAGTTGTATGGATGGATATTTTCTAATATAAAATGGGTATATATCATTACAAACTCAAAAAAAAGAGGGGAGGGTAAGGTAGAAAAGAAGATTCTATGTTTTTAAGAATCACTTCTCTAATTGGTTTCTAAATGGACATGTGCTTTAAAAATCTATGCCTATTACAAGAATCTATTACACACTAATAGTTAGACATGGTTTATAAGTCTAAGGGGATACTGATATAGGAAACTCAAAAGCCTCAGTCAAACATTGCCCCTTTTAGAGTAGCTATTACACACCCTTAATTGTGAGATTATGGCTTCGACTAATGAGGTATCTAAGGTATATTTTTCACACACATAGAAAACTATATCAAAATAAAACACTTCTACACACTTAATAACATGAATTAATCAAATTAATTGCCAATAATCAATGTTTGATCTCAAAGCATTGATTTTGCTGACATAGATCAATAGGGTCTGTTGATCTTTTAAATCCAGGATCAAGCATGAACCATTGATTTACTTTGTTGATTATTGATAGTTTATCATCTATTAATCCCATGTTCATTCTCAACATCCTTGAATTGTTGACCCTATTTATACCCATAGGTCATTGGACATATGTTAAGTGTTCTCGTGATGGTGACACTTGTCACCATTACTCACTTTTAAAAGACTCTTGACATTTCAATCTTGATCATGTACCATTAGATATATGTTTCCTAATTTAATGTGTACCATAGATCTAGGTGCTTGACTTATTAACTCTTATTATGTTTAACACTTATCAATTCTTTGAGACTCCCTGCTATGTTGACCATAAACCATTGATCTTGCATCTAGGCTCCCAATATGTTTCCACTTGGCACTCTTGGGTTGCTTTATAGATCTATTGACTTTGTATCTTTGCCTTATTTCATTATATCTTTGATGCATGAATAAATGCACATTATATATCTTCACTTGGAATTTATTGACTTTCAACTTTATAAACACTACCCTATGGGTCATTGATCTCTTTGTCGAGATCCAAGATCTCACCATGTGGAAGCTTATCATTTAACTAGTTTCTATGAATAATGAAAAAAGTTAGGAATTGAGAAAAATTAAGAAACTAAGGATATAATTTTTAGCCTAATGTTTTTTATTGTATAAAATACATTTAAGACTTTGGATAAGACTTTAGGCTAGTTTTAAAAATATAATAAGGTGTTCCTTAGTAATTTTGACCCCATGTGAATTTTGAATTTATTTCAAAAGAACTTTAGGCTAAGGTTTTTTAGCATGATTTAAAAATAAATTCAATTTAAACAAAAAGAGACTAAGGGTTAATCAAAATAAAGAGTCAACTTAGAATTAAGGTACAAAGTCCCTAGGTAGTGTTCACAGAAATGAGACCCATTAAACCTACAACATGAAAGCATAAGAATCAAATATTAGAAATTTTAGATGAAGTAAAATAAAGATTATGTGCTAACAGACCTATGTAAACTTTGATCAAGTGAGATGTTTAATTTATAACACAAATTTGTATAATTTTAACAAGGATCCTAATTTTGAGAAATAGGGGTGTGTTGGGTACAACATAATCCTATTGTACCAAACACACCCCCTTTTTACATAGGGAAATGGGGACCCACTTTTTTTAGACTATGGTCTTGATTTGAGCCCCTCTTCCATATGTTTTTGCAAAATTTGGGAAAAAAATAACTATTGGCCTTTCATACTTTGGCAAGGTGGCTTTGGTATTGTGTTCATATACCAACTCTTCTTATTAGGCTTATTATATTGGGTATTTTATCCACTATCTCTTTGGGAACTTATGCAATTTTTTATTTTGGACTTATTTGTTTTAGACTTATTTTATTGGACTGTTTGTTACATACTTTTTTACCTTGGCATAATCATTTTAGACATTTTTTTTAATAAAATTGGGTCTTTGGCATATTTGTTTTGGACATTTTATCTAATAAAGTAAACCCTTTTATACTTTTTACAGTTACCCTTCAACTTTTTTTCAACCTTTTTTCTTGATAGAATCACCCTTTGGCCTTAAGGAATTTACCTTTTAGGACTTTTTTCCTAGGCCCTTTCCCCACCAAAACGTACCCTAAAAAGTAGACCCTTGAAGATTTTCACCATAAAGTAGACCCTTCATAAATTTTCAACATACCCTTTAGGATAATATTCATGGGAATTTTACCCTAGGACCTACCCTTAGGCCTTTTTGAAATGACCACTAGACCATTTAGGACTTTTGTCTCAAACAAATTTGCCCTAAGGAATTTACCCTTTAAAACTTTTTTCATTTGCCTTAATGTTACAAATTAGATCCTTCTGATTATTACCCAATGAGAATGACCATTCAAACTTTTAGAATGACCCTTCAACCTTTTTATCGTGGCCATTTTGCTTGATGAACTTACCCTACAGGCCTTTTACCAAGGGCATTTTATTGATGAACTTACACTTTGTAATTTTTATTGCAGGCATTTTGTTCAACAAAATACTCTTTGGGATAATTAATTTAAAATTTTTATCTAAAATAATTTTCCTAATGAAATACATGCCCTATACAAAAAGGCTACAATAATTACCCTACACAAAATAGTTGAAACAATACCCTACTACTAGGATCAATAGACCAAAAATCTCATGGAATTTCCAAGTGGCACCCTTACTTAGAGAGCATTTTATTATGTTTTGAGATTAATTTAAAATTTTAGCCTAGACCATAATCATAATTTAATTAATACAACTAAGACCTTAGGCTAGAATATTTATGTAAGGTCCTTTTATATATTTCCCAAAGTATTATGCTAAGTCCTCTTTTCATTTATGATTGTAGAGAAAAGTGGATAAATAAATGATAAGTGTCAAGCTCATAGGGAGTTAAATAAATTTGATAGTAATATGGATGTCTTTGATGTTCACATGAACACCAAAATTAAGCTCAAAGATAAAGGTTTAGGTTTAAACTATAACAATCACATGAACATCATTGATGGTCACAAGGACATTTTTGATGATCATTCAAATGTCAAATTTAGGATCAACATCTAAAAGACATGGGTTTAAATTTTGATGATCACATGGATGTCATTGATGATCATGAGGATGTCTTTAATGGTCATTTAAACATCAAATTTAGGATCAACAACTAAAATATATGGGTTTAAATTTTAACGATCGCATAAACATCATTGACAATTATGAGGAAATCTTTGATAGTCACATGAACATAAAATTTAGGCCCAGTAACTAATAGACATGGGTTTAAATTTTTATGGTTGAGTATATGTCATTGATGGTCATGAGGACATCTTTAATGGTCATGAAAATTTTTAATTTAAGATTAGCAAAAAAATGATAGGGGATTAAATTTTGACAATCACATGGACACCATTGATGATCATGAGGACATCATTGATGATTACATGGACATTAAATTTGAGATCATAAATTATCTATTTGGATTCAAAGGTTAGTGGGCCCAAGAAGATTGATGGCTAGCATTGATCCATATAGTTGATCTGACAGTGTGAGATTGATAGAGACTTTTTAAAGGAATGAAGACATGACAAGTGTTAAGTTCAAAGGAGTCAATGAGACAAAGCACAAAGATATATAAACCATTTTAACTTGAGCATATATGATTGATTATGTTAGATCAATGTGGAAAATTTAAAGGTCCTGGACCAAGTGAGGAGTTACCAAGTGGCAAAAAAACATTTGACATGTCTTAGAACCAATTTGGTTAGTGAATATGAAAGTAAATATCAGGAGACATATAATGTAGAGTTATTTTTTATTAGTCATATTTTCACTAGTTCTAAACCATTTATACAATGATACTTATCTTTGAAAAATAACCTACAATTCTAGTTTCCATTGCCCCAACGATTCAGACCACATAACCTTATAAGGCTAAGACTTTGTGCATGTATATTTTTTGAAAAATGGTGTATATATTTATAATTTGCATAAAGTCAAAGCTATAATTATAAAACATTTCCTTCAATTTAATACACATGCACATTTTTCATATCTTTTTCAAAAGTTATTTTAAATTGATAATTGTAAGTAGACTCATACGGTTTTTAACCATAATTAAAACTTAGGTTCTGACTATCAGATGTAATGACCTTGCGTGAACTTGGAGGATGAGGAAACCCCTTCCCCAAGTCTATATAAACATTTTTAATCCAACTTGGATTTTGGTTAAAGAATTTTGAATACAAGATCAGCCTCAATTTTGATCATCATTGAATGTGTTTGAGTATTTGTTTCCAATTTCTATGTAATTAATTATTACTTTCTTTGGTTATATGTTTCAAAATATTTAATGTGCAATAGCTTTGAATGGGTTCTTGATTATACTAATTGATATATTGATTTGTATATGTGAAAAATCTACTAAAATATTGGTAAATATATTTATTAGGATATTTAAGTTTAAATTGATTCATAATTTTGAATGTGTACTAGTTCTTTCATTGATGTAGTTTTTTTATGTGTGTGCAATAGTTGTCTCAGATACTTCACTCACCCAAGCCATAATCTCTTAAGTAAGAGTGTGCAATAGATACCCTAAAAGGAGAAACATTTGTTTGAGGCTTGTGAATTTATTGCATCATTATCTCCATATACTTCTTAACCATGTCTAATTATGTTTCTGCAATTACTGTTATCAATAGGCATAGGTCTATTTAGAAACCAACTAGGGAACTAGTTCTTGAAAACCATAAATCCTTCTTTTTTGCTTTACCCTTCCCTCCTTTTTTGAGTTTATTTTGAGATCTACCCACTCTATACTAGAAGTTAACCACCCATCCAACTCACATAGAGATTCACTACCTTTTAAGGACCACACCTCCATGAAAAAACCTTGTCAACAACCTACATGCCTTACTAGCTATTCCATCAAATAGGTTGTCAAAGACCACATACCTATACCTTGTGTCCTAGAGTGGAGATTACCTCCATTGAGATCCTAAAATATTATAGGATACCTCATTAACTATGGTGTGTATAAAACATGTATCAAAAATTTCACTAGCACTAGAATGAGGTCCAACACCAATGATAATAGTAGTTATCCTTTGTGTAAAGTTGCACTAGAGTCACATAAAAGATGATAAGATCTAATTCCTAGGTTGGTTTTCTAGTCTCACCCTTAAAAATTATAGGAGACCTTAATCTATGCCAATAGTCCTAGCTCAAAATAATCCACCTCCTTCGATAGGGTCCCCCTTACCTATAAGGAACCCTTTACATGTTAATAATCCAATGGCTCAACAACCACATTATTTAGTTAGACCTATTTTTTCCATCCTAGGAGATGTGCATGATTTAACTCAAAATCCTAAAAAGTACCTACTAGCCTTTACTCTTTTAAGAGCAAGGACAATAGAGGAACATATTAGATATTTTAAAGCTACATTAAGGCTAATGAATGTTGTCCATGAAGATGTTTCATACATATTATTCCCTTTTACTTTAATGGATTTTGCTTATGATTGGTATTTAAATCTACCAAAAAATTCCATCACTTCTTGGGATGAATGTCAAGAAAATTTTATTATATAGTTTAGATAGGTCACCAATCCTAGTTTGGTATACCAACACTTCACTAGCATGAGGAGTGAAATTAATGAGCACATCCATGATTTCAATGTAAGGTTATAGAAGATGTAAAACTAGTTGTTCTTGAGACATAAACTAGATGACCCATTAACATTGGATATGTATAAGAATTCCTTAAATCCAATCACTATTATATTCCTCATAAGAGTGACTACTACCAATAATTTGACATTAGCATATAAAGAGGTTATCAATATATATAAGCAACTCAATATTTAGACACCTGGAGCATGCCTAATTTCAATAATAAATTTCTAACCCTCAATCCAGTACCAAATGTGAAGCTGAATGTTCCCTCATTCAATCAAAATCAATTGTACACACTGCCTCTATTGACATAGATAACACATCCAAATTTTAGATTATTGAACAATCATATGATATGCAATGGTTATCAATAGAATCAACAAGCAGCTACACTTCCTATTGCTATTTTATAAGGTATATACTCTATGAAAGTAGAACTATATTCTATTCAAAAGATGGTTTAAAAGTTGAGCAATGACTTTTTGAATATGCAAAAAAAGATGGGCAATGCCAATGCCCTAACTAGTAATCATAATGCTAGATTACAAAGATACAACAAAACATTTAAAAGGCTTGATCAATGTAACAAAATTCTAGAGATCAACATAGTAAAAATGACTCTTCTTAATTGGTGAAAAATTCATAATACTTTCAATCATGGTGAGCTAAACTATGTTAAATTTTTTGTAGCATTCAAAATATTTAAAAGAGAGGTGGTTAGGAAAGATCAGATGCATAATATGCATGAGTATCATCTAGATCTTAGCTCTTGTAGCACTACCATATTATTTAAAACTCACAAGTTTCCATTACTAGGTGAAGATAATAATGAACAAGAACACAATATGGATGAAGTTCATGATTTCTATTAGTTTTAGAGAGGTGTATACAATATAACAAATAAGTAACCACTTATAACATTGAATCCTCTAAATACTATGACAACTCTTATTCCTAAAGTATATAAAAATCCACCCCCACCAAAGAGGAAGAATTAGCCATAGAGAAAGGAAGAACCAAGTAAAATAGGATACATTATCATGGAAGATATGAATAAGATCAAGGTGAATATAAATCTTCATGAGTTAGCTCAGATCCATGAATAGGAGCTATTATGGAAGTTGATTATTGGAAAATCTCCTGTGGCATCATCTACAAGAGTAATCTATAAGTTCCCTCCTTCCTACTAACTATCAAGGCATTCAATAAAAACATTCATAATTTTTTAGTTGATTCTAAAGCATCTACAACTATCATTCCTACATCCATATGTCAAAATCTAGGTCTCACTCTGAGTCTTTCAAAGATAATAGTTTCACAACTAGACAAAATAATAGTACTAGTAGTTGAAGAATTAACCAATATGTACATTCAAGTAGCATATGAACCGTGAGTCTAAATGGCCTATGATATTCTCATAGTAGACATACCCAAAGGATATGGATTATTTTAAAGTATGGATTAGTCCAAAACACTCAATGAATATCTCTCTATAGACTTCTCTCATATATGGTTTTCTTGGAGGGGAATTCAAAATTGAATCAAAATTAACAAAGAGCCAAGAATGAAGTAACCCATTATAAAATATAATGTCAAGAATGAAGAGGTAAAGTATGAATCTACTATCCTTGGTATTTATACTACATAGAATCAAGTACAAAATCCAAAAATTGAAGGTTTGAATTAACTATTGACTTTACACTTTGATGGTGCTAGATCCAAGCAAGGATCAGGCATGGGAATTGAGCTAATTGACCCATAAAGTAAAAGGTTCTTGGAAACCTATAGGTTATAATCTCCATGCACTAATAATAGAGCTAAGTATCAGGCTCTAATTTTATGACTACAATTTTTACTCAAGAATAATGTGAAGCAAATACTAGTATTTGGTGACTCAGATTTGTTGGTCAATCAAGTTAGAAATAAATATCAATGTAAGCTATCTTATTTAAGGAGATACAAATATAGATAATGGAACCTAATTGAAAGCTTTCAAAGTTTCAACATAGTATCCCTTCCTAAAGAGGAAAATAAAGTTGTTGATTTGCTAGCTACTACTAATCTAGAGCCACTACAAGAAGCTAAGGTAAAAAGGTTCTCTATTAAATTTGTACCTTGTCCCTTTATTCTAGATAATGTAAAAAATTTCTAGGTCTTTGATGATGACCAATAGATTATTTAGTTTTTAACTAGTTTAATGGAATTTGATTCCCAAATCATTGATGACAAGGACATTAATCACCTATGTTAGGAGGAATCAGATAAAGAAGGCATTCTCTAGCTTAAAGAGAATCAAATTCCAATTGAGTTAGTCTCTTTGGAAATACCATTCAACATAGACCCTCAAGCTTAGTAACTCAGGCAACCTAAGGTCAATAATTAGACTTTAAAAGGTAAAATCTAGGATATGAACATAGCCCACATTATGTTAATATTGGTCTTAGTTGCACCTTAGAGGAAAGATATCAAGTGAAGGATTTAATCACTTGATATAAGGACATCATCACTTGGACATATGAGGATTTGAAATGACCCATAGGTCATTACTCATATGTTTCCCTTGAATCCAAATCATAATCCCTTTAGGTAGAGGTAGAGACCAGTCAATCCCATCTTGGAGCCTCTCATCTAGAGAGAAGTAGAGAAGTTGTTAAAGATAAAAATCATATTTCCAATAAGACATTCTACTTGGGTAACTAATTTAGTCTAAGTAAGAAATAAGAACGGTGAGATAAGACTATGTGTGGATTTTAGAAAACTAAATAAGGATTCTAAAAGGTACAATTATCCCCTCTCTTCTTTGGATGAGGTGAACAAATAGTGAGTGGTTCTAAAATGATGTCCTTTTTGGATGGATTTTCAAGCAATAATCAAGTATTGGTACAATCTAATAATAGAATGAAGATGATGTTTATCATGAAGTGTGGAAATTATGCATATAAGAGGATGCCAATCATCCTAATAAATGTAGGATAAACCTTTTAATGTCCCATGGATCATGTTTTCAAAGGACTAATAGGAAAATGCATAATCATCTACATGGATGATCTTATGATATTTTCAAAGAATTGGAAAGACCACATAAGTCACCTAAAATCCATATTTAAGAGATACATAAGGTTTGGTATTTTGTTAAAATGAAATAAAAGTATATTTAGAGTCACTAAAGGTAAACTTTTAGGACACATCATCACCAAACATGGGATCACATTGATCCAGATAAAATATAGGCAATTTTAATAATTCAACCACTAAATAGCAAGAAGTATATCAAATCACTATTTAGAAAGATTAACTTTGTAAGAAATTTAATCTTAGGATATTTGGAAATTATTAGACCTATGAACTCCATGCTCAAGTAGGATGCTAAAATATAATGGAAAGATGAAGCTGAAAAGTCCTTTTAGGACATGAAAGATGCAATATCCTAGGCTTCAATATTAATCAATGCATATTTTATGAAATATTTCTACTTGTATTCATTCACTTTAGAGCATATTATTGTTAATATCATCATGCATAAGAAGGATGAGATCAAGCATCTGATTACATTTATGAGCACAAATATAAAGGATGTAGTGTTTAGATATTCTATGATTGACAAATAGATTTTTTCCCTTGCCAAGGTAGTGAATAAGTTTCAGCATTACATCTTGAGGAATAAAACTATCACCACTATACCTGATCCTACTATCAATCTCACTCTATCACAAAACAAACTAGGAGAATGCCAAGGCAAGTGGATGTCAATGTTGCAAGAATTTAAGATAGATATTAAGCCAACAAAGATCATTCAAGGTTAAGGCATTATTTAGCTTATGACTGAACTAGATCCTCATATCACCATTGAAGAGGTATGTGAAGCTGAAATATCTAAAGGAGAATGGTATACTAATATAATATAGTATTTACTTATAAAAAATTATTCCCTTGAGATCAGTAGAGAGAGAAGGAGAGTGTTGAGGCTCAAAGCTACTCATTACATGATCAAGAAGGGATTCCTTTATAGAAGAAATTATGAAGGTATTTATCTTAGGTGTGTATCTATAGATAAATCTAAATAAATCTTAGAGAAATTGCATTAGAAGATAGGTAGTGGTCATCCTTATAGAAATACCATAGCTCATAAGATCTCAAGAATGGTCTACTATAGGCCAATAGTTTTCAAAGATGCTCATACTCACATTAGAATATGTCATGAAAGCTAAGATCTATCTAAGAGAGAAGTACACACAATAATTCCTTAACAACTAATTATTGAAGGAAGGCCATTCACCTAGTGGAATTTAGATGACATTGGTTTCATCAACCCAAATTCCTCAATAGGCAATAAATTCATGCTTACTGCCATAGACTATTTCACTAGATGGATCAAAGCCATAGCCACAAAGAATTGTTGAGTACAAGATGTGATTCACTTCTTGGAGGAACACATAACAACTAGATTTGGCACACCCATTTATTTGCTTTGTGATAATAGACCAAATTTTATATCAATGGAATTTATTGAGTGGGCACATGATAACTAGATTATTATCATGTCAACATCCAACTATTACCCTTAGGTAAATGGACTTATAGAATCAACAAATAAGAATCTGATCGATGTAATTAAGAAATCATTTGGAGACAAGCCCAAGGCCTAACATAATTTATTGAGGTATTATTTTTGGGTGGACTAGACAAGATCAAAACAAGTACTTAAAGCTTTACCTTACCTATTAGTGTATGGATGCAAACCAATATTCCCTATCATGTTGAAGCTACCCACTTATTAATTCATGCAGTATTACATGGAACTAAGTGATAAAACATAATGAAGACTAATGGACATATTATAAATGAAATATTCAAGGAATGAGGCTTTACAGACATTTAGCAAACACTAGGATGTGGTTTGAATTAAGAATAAAGGTGGTTTGATATAAGAATAAGGGTTAAAGGATTTAGGATTTCAGCTAGTGCTACTTTGGGATAAAGCCCATGACAAGAAAGGACAACATGACAAGTTTGACCCATTATGGATTGGACCATATCATATCTCAAAGATCATGTGAAATAATGCATTTCATTTGAAGGACATATAGGGTAATGAACTTACCTATCTAGTCAACATGCAGTTTTTGAAGCACTACTTCTTGGTTGTATCATCTAAAGGAACCCTAGACTAATGAAGGAAATGAATGTAGTTGTAGGATTAGATTAAATTTAATGATTTATTATATTATATTTTTGTGATTTTTTAGATTAGATTTCATGCTTTATTAGATTAGTTTAATACTTTTTTATATTATATTTATGTGATTTCATAGATTAGTTTAATGCTTTCTAGATTAATCTTTTTTGCTTTTAGTATTTTTATTTCTTAGTTTAGGTTTCCCACTTTCTTAGATTAGTTGTTTTTTGTTTTATTTGACAATTAGAATTGTGTTTTCTTTGAGTATAACTAAGCTAAAAATCCAAACCAATTAAGCTTGTGACTTGTAGAAAGGGGGGAAAATTAAAAAAGAGAATAGGCAATTTGGGATTAGTTCATAATTTTGGGTATATTTATGTGTTTTGAGTCTTTAGGATAATGGTAGGTAATCATGGATTATTCTGGATCATGTCACAATTGAATAATTTTACTAGGCATGTGGAAGTTGCTCGTAGAGTACTTCATACAAATTTAGAATTTTTTCTTATTTTATTGGATCAAATGCACTTGTCACATTAAATACTTGTTGCAAATGATAATTCTGGGTATAGATGTGGTTGATAGAGATGCTCTAGTAATGATTTGTTTTATAATTATACTAGCTCACTAGGGTTCCAACTCTTCTCTTTTTCATTCAAGAATAAAAGGAAAAAATAAAAGGAGAAATAACCAATGAATTCAAAAGAGTAAATAAAATTTAAATAAAATCAAAAGGCTCACATGATGAAATAAGGTCAATGTGCCATGCATCATGATCAAAAGAAAATAATTGAATGAGAAGAGAAGGATCCCAAGTTATCTCTATTGGGGCTATGGATGCCTACTTGGAAGCAAAGTAATGCTTAAGATTGCCTTGTTTTAATGAGATTTAAGAGATACTAGAATAAAATCTATAGCTTCATCAAGCCTTTGTAAAACTCATCACAAAAGGGTTAAATGAACTACACATTCTAACACACAGATCTAAGAATTAGAAATCAAGTATGTTGTGTGAATGAACTTAGGAGCCTCTTTCATGTTTCTAATTTAATTATTCTTCTATGATACATTTCATGATTGATTTAGTGATTGCTAACTAAAGTTTTGAGTTATTGAATACTCAAGAGTATTCCCCCTAAACATCACCATTTTTTGTACCCAACACACCCCCTTTTTCCATAGGGAAATTGGGACCCACTTTTTTTTAGACTTTGGTGTTGACTTTGAGCCCCTCTTCTATATGTTGATGTAAAATCTGGGAGAAGACTAACTATTGGCCTTTCATACTTTGGCAAGGTGGCTTTAGTATTGTGTTCATATACCAAATCTTTATTTTTGGTGTTTTTTCCACTATATCTTTTGGTACTTATGCAATTTATCATTTTGGACTTATTCTATCAAACTTTTTATTGTGGAATTTTTTGCCTTGACATAGTTGTTTTGGACATTTTGTCTGATAGAATTAGGTCTTCAACAAATTTGTTTTAGACATTTTGTCTGACAAAGTAGACCCTTCTAAATTTTTTTCATAGGCACTTTGCCTTATGAAGTAGAACCTTTGAATTTTTTATAGTTGTCATTCAGTGTTTTTTGCAACCCTTTTTTCCCAATAGAATCACCCTTCAATCTTAAGGAATTTACCCTTTACGAATTTTGCCCTAGACCCTTTTCCCACTAAAATGTACCATAAAAATTAGACCCTTCAAGAATTTTTGCCTTAAAGTAGACCCTTCAAACCCTTTGCACTTACCCTTTGGGATAATTGTCATGGGAAATTTACTCGAAGGACCTACCCTTTAGCATTTTTGAAATGACCACTAGACCCTTCAAGAATTTTGTCTCAGATGGCTTTTCCCTAAGGAATTTACCCTTCAAGACTTTTTTCATGCTCCTTTATCTTATGAGGTAGATCCTTTAGATTGTTTTCCAATAAGAATAACTATTAGAACTTTTAGAATGACCCTTTCACATTTTTATCACGGCCATTTTTCTAGATAAACTTACACTTGAAACCTTTTGCCAAGGGTATTTTCTTGATAAACTTACCCCTCAGACTCTTTGTCATGGGAATTTTTCTTGACAAAATAAAATCTTCAAGATAATTGCTTTAGATATTTTGTTTGAAATAATTTCCTTGATGAAATACATGCCTTAGACAAAAAGTCCATAATAATTCCCCTACATAAAATGGCTAAAACAATACCCTACTACTAGGATCAATAGACCAAAAATCTCCCAAAATTTCCATGTGGCATCCCTATTTAGAGAGAATTTTATTATGTTTTGAGCTTAATTTAAGATTTTAGCCTAGGCCCTAATCATATTTTAATTAATACAACTAAGACTTTAGGCTAGAATATTTATGCAAGGTCCTTTTTATATTTCCCAAATTATTATGCTAATTCATCTTTTCATTTGTGATTGAAGAGTAGAGTGAATAAGGAAATGATAAGTGTTGAGATCTCAAGGAGTTAACTCAATTTGAAGATCACGTGGACATCTTTGACATTCACATGAATGTCAAAATTAAGCTTAGAGATAAAGCTTTGGGTTTAAATTTTGAGATCACATGGACATCATTGATGGTCATGAGGACATATTTAACAGTCATGAAAACATAAAATTTAGGCTTAGTAACTAAAAGATACATGTTTAAATTTTGATGATCATGTGGACATAATTGATGGTTGTGAGGACATCTTTAACAATCACACAAACATTAACTTTAGGCTCAATAACTAAAAGACATGGGTTTAAATTTTGATAGTTACATGGATGTCATTGATGGTTATACGGACATCTTTGATGGTTGCATGAACATCAAATTTAGGCTCAACAACTAAAATATATGGCTTTAAATTTTGATAGTTGTATGGACATCACTGATAATCATGAGGGCATCTTTGAAGATAATGTGAATGTGAAATTTAAGATCAGCAAGAAAATGATAGGGGATTAAATTATGATGGTCATGTGGACATCATTTATGTTTATGAGGACATTATTGATGATCATGTGGATGCCAAATTTAAGCTCATAAATTAGTTTTCTAGATTCAAAGGTTAGTTGGCCTAGGCAGATCAATGCCCAACATTGATCCAAATAGTTGATTCAATGGTGTGATATTGACATAGACTTTTAAAAATAATGAAGATGTGATAAGTGTCAAGCTCACATGAGTCAATGAGTTAAATCATATAGTTTTTTAGAGGAAATGGGTAGGTTGGGTTTGGATTGTTTGGCCCTAGGGCCAAAATAGTCACTGACATTGGTGAGATTAACTAATCTCAGCTGACACAAAACTGAGGTTGACTAAAATTGATTAACATAGTACCAAGGTTAGTAATTTTATACCGACATCAGCAGTGACATAGGTTGATAAAATGCCAATGTCAATATTAATACCAATGTCAGCTACTATTAAAAGGTAGCAAATAAGAGAAAGGGTGAATTTTTGATTTCCAATGGAAGTAGTCAACTATCCTAATGGTTGAACTAGCCTCATAAGACCCCATGTCATTTGAGTGCTACCTACATAGCCTAGTTTAGGGCCTCAGACCAATGTAGTTCTCATAGAACCTAGAAAAAAGATCTAAAAATGTGTGTTGAGATAGTTAGAGAGGTTAAGGGTTTAAAAGATAGGGCAAAGTATCAAGAGTCAAGAATATAGGTAGTAAGGCCTTGAGTTGAATAAGAAGGTAAGCCTAGGGTAGGGAGAGACAGGCAATGAAGCCTAGGGTAGAGAGAGAGAGAGAGAGAGAGAGAGAGAGAGAGAGAGAGAGAGAGAGAGAGAGAGAGAGAGAGAGAGAGAGAGAGAGAGAGAGAGAGAGAGAGAGAGAGAGAGAGAGAGAGAGGCAATGAAGCCTAAGGTGGTTATGAAGGTGGGTATATGGTTGAGCTAACCTTAAAATACTCCATATCAACTGAGTGATACCTACATAGCCTAGTGTAGGGCCTTAAACCAATGTAGTTCTCCTAATGAGAAAGGAAAAAGTTGGTGATGGAGTAGATAAAAAGGGATGTGACCTGATTCATTTGTGTATGGATACAAGCGAGGATGGAGCTTACACTACAAGATTGTCTACTAAGGTTATTGACACACATGAGGAGAGATGTGACTCCAGATGTGTGGGACCATATGGTGGCCATAGGTTTAGAAGGAGTGTGATGGTACTATTGTGTCATGTGGGATGTGTTACTAATGATATCATTGATTGAGAGGTGAGATCATACCACCAACACATTTTATCTACTGATTGAGGAGTTAATAGTGACATAGGAGGATGTTTACAATATTTTATGACTACCACTCCAAGGTGAGGATATTTTTTCATGCTCGAGAGAGGAGCATGATATACATATGGTTAGTTTATATGGGGAGCATGTCAGTGAGGTGACCTACCACTCTATGAGTTTTGTACATGAGCCACTCTACATTGTTGATGAGGAGAAACATCATCTGAGCATCTTAATGATGATTTGGATCATATTTTATGTATTACTTGATGTATATGGAGGGATATTTCTAATTGATCTGATAGGAGTGCTTACATAAATGATTGAGTAGTGGACTATTTTACTTGGGGTTTAGAATTTTTAACATAGTTATACAAAGAGCTATGGGGTTTGAGGCTATGTCATGATACAATTTATGTGTCAGCCATATCCTAAACTACTGGGCATATGAGCACATCATGGTGACATGACCATTGGGGATACCTAACACTATCTTATCCAAATTTAAGGTTGGATTTAGGTGATGGAGAGACGGGATGGTATAGACTCTAGTGGATGACATCATACAAGACATTACCTATTATAGGCACATGATCGAGGGCTTGATCCTTATAGATATCATGTGGAGACCATATTTTACATAGCTAGTTTTTAGAGGTCAAGTAGAGCAACTTGTTGGGTTACAGAGCTTATTATGGGTCAGGGGGAGATCGGCTAGTGAGCTAGAGATGGTATTTATGGCATAAGTCAGGAGATAATTTAGGTTATTATAGGATATTCTACCTACCTTCCCTTGATATAGGAGGGATGACATAGAGGCATATTTACCATTTCCCTAAGAGATCAATGGGATACATTTTGAGGAGCTACCAATAGGGATAGGTATTGGGGACCCAGGTTGTATAACTACCTATACAACTTGGTGCATAGGGTTGCATCTGGTGGTGGAGGTCAAGAGGCCACCAAAAAACTTATAGGGGTTAGTCAGGGAGAGAGATGCAATGTTACAATCATGAGATATAGTAGTACAAGCTCATGATGTAGTGATGCAGGCTTGAGAGATAGCCCAAGTAGAGGTTTTAGCCTTATAGGGGTAGGTGTTAACATTAAAAGGTCAAATTAGGGCTTTACAGGGTTAGGTTGTGGCACTACAGGGCTAGGTGGTCATTTTACAGGGTCAAGTGACTATAGTGATAGTAGAGAGAGATATTTTGAGGGTAACAAACTAGGCCACTCCTCCTCCACCACCACCATAGGGACCAATACAAGCTAGGCCATCATAAAGTGCCATGGGTCCTCCATAGACCATATCTATGGTGAGGTATTCGAATACCCTATATGAGATTGTTTACTATGAGAGGGTGAGAGGGTGATTAGAGAGTTCCCATAGATATAATGATATTTAGAGTTTAGAGAGTAGGAGAGGTTGATGTCATGTGTGATAGTGTCTAGCTCATGTTGATTTAGATAGATAAAGAGTGGTGATGATACTACATAATCATGACCTTAGGGAGAGCCTCAAAGACCCTAAGTATCATGTTTACCAATTTTTGTTTATATATGTTATATGTATACCGACCTACGAGCTGAAGATGCGAGATGCACATTTTGAGAGATATTTATGATGTTATGATGATGTAGTTGATGAACATGTATTTTGATTATATATATAAGATGTCCATTTATTTCCATGTGTTTATTTTAGATATGTTGCTTATGATTATGATGTTGATATGGATGATGTTTATTTGATGTTATGTTAATTTGGATGTTAATGTTGATCATGGTATTTGATTTAGACTAGCCTTTCCTATTTATGTAATGGTATATGCACAGTTGATTGGTTAGTTTCATCTTAGATTTTTTCCATATTTGTGATGGTGTATGCTTAAAATGAATAGATTGAGTAGGATAATTTATTTCAGCATTTTTATAAATCTGTGATGTTGTATGTGTAAAATAAATAGGTAGAGTAGTTTGGTTAATTTATTTCAGAATTTCTCCATATTTGTGATGGTGTATGCATAAAATAAATAGGTTGATTATGTTAATGTTGGTATGACATTGCCTCTAAATCTCAAATAGATATATCAACATGTGATGTAGATGGAAAAAATAAAAAAGGTAGAGTGCTCATGCATTGGTAAAGACCATAATGTAGAACATAAATAGGCTTAGGAAAATGAGCCTCTTTCATGCCTTATATTTTTGAACCATTATTTTTGTTAGAGAAGCATTGTGTTTACCTCATGTTAAGTGAGATGAATAGTCCCTTGAAATATTATGAGGTGAAAAAGGGTAAAATGAGGGAAAATGTTTAGATATCATAACCTACCAAGTAGAAATGATATGTCCCTTTTGTGGGTGACCCGAGAGGGATTATAGACAAGTCCATGACTTAAAGATTTTTTTTTGTTGTTGTGTAAGTTGATCTATGTGGGAATCCTAAAATGGGATTTTTTATAGGTTAAGGTCATGAAAATAGGTGAGGAGTCCTTTGCATTGGTTCTTCCCTTCGAGAACAAATCTTGGCTTAGCCATCTTTCAAGGGAGTGGTCTAAGCATTTTTTTTAATTGCAAGTAGATATCCTTCAAGGAAGTGGTCTAAGAATTTGTTTTTAGTTGTAAATATTTTTCCTTCAAGGTAACCATCTATTGATAGTAGTAAAGGGAAGTTACACAACTGTCCTTCAAGGGAGTAGTCTATGTTGAAAAACATGACCTGAGATTTTATATCTTTTTCAAATATCCTTTTTCTTACTTTTAGTATGGACAAGACTATAGAGGCTTAGGAGATTTCCACTATGAGGATAAAACCATACCACTATGTAAGTTATCCAAGTGTATAGGAGTAAGGGTGAAAAGGAAGGGAAATGAATGTAATAGGGATGCTCAGGGGATGAGCTCAAGTTAAACATGAAATAAAGTGACGCTAGTTTAACAAAATAATGGTCATAGATGTAAGGCATTTAAAGGATTGAGTTTTGACCTTACTTCAAGAGAAGACACGCTATAAATTCCTGAACCATACTTGTGAGTTATGATATAAGGTCTAAGCCAATTATGAGTAAATTTACCCCATTTTCTTTTCTCCATGTTTATCACATGTCGATTTTATTTTAAGACAAGATCTCCTCTATTGAAAGATCATTCTTTGAGGTTTTTTTATAAGCAAATTTGATATTCTCTTGATATATTTAGAGGTGGTTAAGGGCTATGAGATAATGTTCATCAATAAATTAAATTTGGGCTAACGTTCTTGGCAAAATTCATCGTTAGTAAGTATGTCTTATAAATAAATGTGAAGACAAGGAATCTGGACCTCAAGAGGCAAAAGAACCTCCATCCCACATACCAATGAACAAGGTTTAGCACTCTTAGGGGTTTTAATTCTAGTGTGGTAATCCCATAAATTAAAAATAATGTGTGTGTGCTAATCCTTTCCTATATCATTGACTACCTTCATGAGAATTTCGGTCAAAGTTTTGTTAAAAGATTCTTCCTGTCCATTAACTTGGGGATAATATGGTGATGAGAAGTTTAATTTGATTCTAAAACATCACAAATACCCTAAAAAATCTTTTTTTTGAAAGACTTTCCATTATCTATTATTATCTTATGAGGTACCCCAAAATAATAGATGATGTGATGGTTAATAAAGTTAACAATTTTATCAGCTTTAGTAGAGATGAGAGGGATGACCTTAACCCAATTGGTAAAGTATTTAATGGAAGTAATTATGGAATGATAGTGGAGGGATGAATGAGGTTTAATCTCTTTAATTATATCTAATCCCCATTGGGAGAAGGGCCAAAAGTCTTTGGCAACTTGTAATGCATGACTGGGAATGTGAAGGAGGTTAGCATGTTGTTGACACTTGACACAACATCAAACATAATCAACATAGTCTTGATGAAGTGTGGGACAATAATATCCAAGTCAAAGGATACATTTATCAAATATGTGACCATTTAAATTCCCACCATAAAACCCATCATGGACTTCCTTAATAGCAAAGGGAATCTCAGTACTAGTTAGGCATCTAAGGAGAAGACCATCAAAACTTCACTTGTAGAGGTCCCCCTAGTATACTATAATGAGTGACACATTTTATGAAGGATTTACTCCTATTATTAGAAAGATTAGGAAGGTTAATAGAGAAGGAAAGATAATCCATGAGTTATTTATACCATAAGTCTTGTGGGTTAGTTGTTACATTTCCGATAAAGAGGATGTTAGCTGAGACAAAAGAGGGCAATGTTAAGTGATGCATAGTGACATAGATTCTTGAAGAGGAGGATGAAGAAGGTATGTGTGAAGCAAGTGAAGCCATCATGTTATAAAACTTGTTTGTATATCAAGGAATAGTTTGTAAGAGATAAGATTCAAATGATCCCAAGAGCGTATCTACATGATATTTATACCACTAAAGAATTTTGTTTTTACATAGGTAGGAACCATTAACTTGGTTAACCACTAGCTGAGAATCACCAAAGATAGTTATGAATTTTATACCTAATAAAAGATTTGTTTAAAGTCCTAAAATTAAATCCTCATATTTGGCCATATTATTAGTACATTCAAAATCTGGTTTAAATGATAAGGGTATAGGCTCACCATCTAGAGGAATAAGAATAACCCCCACACCCCCACCATGTTAGCATTTATATCCATCAAAGAACATCATCATTTGATATATGTCATTGATGGAGAGTGTTGCAATAGATTCATTAGGGAATTTAAGGTTTGAAGGTTAATTGTTAGGTAAAGGGGTAGCAGCTAATTGGTCATTTATTGTTTTCCCTTTAATAGATTTTTGTTGAATAAACTCTAAGTTGAATTCAACAAGAAGCATGAGCCACCGATATACACATTAGTTGTGATAAGGTGTGGAATACATGTATTTAAGATGATAAGTATGGGTGACCACATAGGTTTTATGATTTAGGAGATAATGGTGAAGCTTAGAGGTGGAAAAGACCAACACAAGGCAAATTTTTTTAGTATGGGTATATCAAGTCTCATAATCAATAAGTGTGTAACTTATGTAATAAACTACCTACCTTCAATGTTGGTCATCTCGATGTGAAATCATAGCACCTAGAGAATGGTCTATTGTGAAGATGTATAAGTAAAAAGGCTAATTTTCCTTAGGTGGAATAAGAACTAGTGGGGAAAAGAGGTATTTTTTAAGTGCATCAAAGGCTTCTTGGCAATTTATATTCCATTAGAAGGAGACATCCTTTTTAAGGAGATGGTGAAAGGATTTGTAGTGATCTGATAATTGGTAAATAAAGTGTTGAATTGACTAAAGTTTGCCTTGTAGGCTATGAAGTTGTTTGCTATTAGTAGGTGGAGGCATCTCGAGGATTGTTATAACCTTAGTAGGATCAACCTTGATACCATTGAGGAAAATGATAAAACCTAAGATTTTATCAGAAAGAACACCAAAGAAACATTTATTTAGGTTTAGTCAAATGTTATATTAGAGGAGATGAGTGAATATGGTTTTGAGAATCATCAAATGTTCTTGATGAAGTTTAGACTTGTCAAGTAAATCATCCACATAATCTTCAATAATTTTGTGTAGGAGATCATAGAAAATATAGGTCATCGTGCATTGGTAAGTTGTATCAATATTCTTTAGGCCAAAAGGCATGACCTAATAATAAAAATTTCCCCATGGGGTAATAAAGGTGGTCTTATATTAATCCTTAAGAGTGACTAGGATTTTATTATATCTATAAAATCCATCCATAAGTGATATCATATCATGACCAGCCATTAGATCAACAAGTTGGTCGATACTGGGTAATGGAAAATCATCTTTTGGACAAACTAGATTTAAATCACAATAGTCGATATAAATATAGATTCCCCTATCACTTTTGTGATATGAAAAATATTATAAATCTATTATGGGTAGTCGATGGGTTGGATAAATTTAACATAAAGGAGGTGTTAAAGCTCTTCTTTGACAAGGAGAGTGATACAAGGATGCATTTTGTGAATATTTTAATTAATGAGTTTAGCATCTTGATTGGTGACAATATTATGGGTGATGATAGAAGGGTCAATACTAGGCATGTCATTTTAAGACCAATTGAAGGTTTTGCCATGGTCATTAAGAAACACGACATAATCAGCTTGTTTAAAGGAATCTAAAGATTGGCCAATCTTGAGGATGTGAGGGTTATCATGGGAGGGCAGATTGATGTAAATGGTTGATTCATTTAACATACCTTACATTTTGAATGAGAGTGATAATTGGATATAGGAATCATTTGCACTCATGTAAGTGAGAATTTCATCATCATTTTGACATTGGATAGTGTTAATAGTGGGAGAATTTTCATCGATTATTTCAAGATGAATGAGAGGAAGGGACCTTATTTCCTTACCCTAATGATAGGTGAGAGGCCCCAAATGGATGGCATTTATTGAATTTTTTTTAAGGATGTATAGATACCTTTGATTTGGTAGGTGATGGTGGAGAAGTTGGAGAAAGAGAGACTAGTTATTCGAAAATTAGTTCGTGGGAGTTTGTAGAGAGTTTATTTGGATCATTGTATCCCACCCCATGCCTCTTTTTGACATTTTCAATGGTGTTGATAGTAGGATATTTAATAGGTGTATGGACACCTTGTTCATAATGATACAAACAAAATCCTTTCTAGACACACCTATAGAGATAGGTGTGAGTAAATCTAGGGTTACTCAAGAAAGAGAAGTCATAGGTAAATGGTTATGGTGAAGAAATGGATTGCTAATAGTGGGAGCCTAAGTAATTCCTCCATATATGAAATTATTTCAAAGGTTAGGGTGCCCATAAGGGATGACCATCCCAATACATGGATCATAATTTGGGTGCATATGAAGCATTCCATACTCTTGTGGAGTATAGAACATGTTGAGCATCAAAAAATAGTATTCACCAAGTGACAATCATTTAAAGGTCCTCCTCCATGAGATATTTATCAAGAATTTATGTTGTCAGTATCTGTGTAACCATAGGAGTGGATCTTATAGAAGCTTCAGAAGCATCATGCGAGGAAGATGATGTTTTCAATGGGATGAGAACATAATTAGGACTATAGGTCATATTACATGTTTTAAATGGAGGTTGGCTAGTAAGTATAACATGAACTTGTCCATCATACTCAAACATGACACAATGGTGCAAAGTTGAGGGTACACACACCATAACATGTATCCAAGGTCAACCAAGTAGTATGCTATATTAGAACTCTCCTTCCATAATATAGAAGAGCTCAAGAATTATGTGGGGACCTACATGAATATGTAAGACAATAGCTCCCACCATAGTAGCTATAGTATCATTAAAAGAATAGAGTACTACATCAGTTTGAGACATGAAAATTATTGGGAAGGGATATTTTTTTGTAGGCATGGGTGGAAATAATATTAATACTAGCTCCCCTATCGATCATAACTCTCTTAATATGAGTTTGATCAATATATACAGTAATAAAAAGGGCATAATCTTGATCTTTAGGGTGTTGAAGTGGAATTTCTAAATTACTAAAAGAAATCAATGAGATAAAATTAAGGGATTTGACCAAAGATACAAGAGTTTGGGGATCATCTGATTGTACCTCAATCACTTTCAAAGCACTAATCAAAGATTGACAATGTTGAGATGAGTTTTGGATTAACTCATACAAAGATGTTTTCATAGGATTTTGGTGAAGTTGCTTCCTATTGAGCTTTGAATAATGTCTAAATATGTTATTTTTAGGAACACCCAAGATGTAAATCTTAGGGTTAGTAGGGTGAGTGTCTTTGGTGAAGAGATAGATCCAAGGTGTAGTGACCTTTTCCTTACCTTTAACTTTTTAGTTTTGTGATTGTGTGGCCACATTAACTATGTTACTTTGAAAAGTTGGTGAAGGAGGTGGTAAATGGGTTGAAACAACATCTTTGGGTTTGAATTTAGGTGGAATAGTAGGAGGCATAGTAGATACCAAAGATGGAATAACAAGAAGGTTAATGGTGGTGTCATCAAAAAGAGTGTCAACATCAAAGTATTAATGAATAAACTTTGTGAGGGATTTATAATTTTTAGTATCATGTCTAGGTGAATGATGATATAAATAGACGTGTGTATCATCAAACCAAGATGGCCTCATTATAAAAGGACCATAGGGCTTAATGGGAGGAAGAGTTACTATCGATGATTGTAATAACTAATGTAAGAAAAATATTTGGGAGCCTAAAAGTGGGCTCATGCTTGTTGTACTAATAGGAGTAGACACCTTTTTTTATTTCGATGTTGGAAAGGTAATTTTATATGGGTTCCTATTTGGTTATGGTGGAGTTACATGTTTTGCTATCACTTTCTTAGTGTCAGATGTGAGAGGCCTACCAGATGGAAAAGGTAGGAGTGGAGGTAGCTTAACCTTTTGTTTGGCTTGGTTAGATGATATTCTAACTAAAGTATAAGGGTGTGGCCTGAAAATAAATGGTAAAGTTGAGGGTTGAAGAAGGGATCAATGAGATCTAGAAGGCGTAACATTCTTCTATAGTCTAGGGTGAGAAACTCCAACTTGTGGTTGAGGAGTTAAATCTAATTTCACATATGAATGAATTAAATTAGAAATGGGGTGTACACCTAAGGGCCTAATCTACTTTAATGTAATAGATTCTTATGAGGGTGAGGGTTCTGACATAGACAACTAAATTTTTGGTGCTTTTGGTGATGAAACTATAGCTTTGTCAAGGACCTTAGGGTAAAGTGTAGTAAGGGTATTGGTGGTAAAGGTCAACATTAGTTGTGTTGGATATAGAGTCTTAATCTGATCCCAAAATACCACATGATCAAGCTTCATGGAGTCAATAAATTCTAGACTTTTCACCAAATGTGAGAAGGGTTTTGAGGAAGTTGATGGAGGCCTTACATTTGTGTTTTTGGAAAGCTACAGTGTTTTGGAAAGAGGGAAATTGTTGGTTTCTACTACTTTGGGCTAAAGACAAGAAAGAAGAGTAATGGGGTCTTCTTCAATAGAGATGGGAGAAGAGACTTGATATATCATGGGTGGAGGGGAGGTAGGTGAAGTAGGATTCTCAAGAAGGTAAAGCCTAAGTATTATGGCTCCCTCAACATTTGGGTGAGGCATGGGTAAAGTATGACCCTCCATGGGTAAAATAAGGGGTAAGAGTGGTGTAATTGGATTAGGCTCAATAGGTCTTTCATATATTATGGGAGTAGATGATATGAACTCTTAGGGTACCACTCTTTATAGGTAGATGAGTGGTAGGGGAAGAAGGTTCCTCAAGAGGGTATAATGCAAGAATGATGTTCCATTCAACATGTGGTTTAGGAATAGGTAGGGTGTGGTATTCAAGTGGTAAGAGGATAGGTAATATTAATGCAAACAAAATTGAGAATACATGCTCCTCATGTGGCAAAAAGAGTGGCAAAGGAGGTTCTTCCTCTCGAGGGAGTGGAATGGGTGAAATAGGCTCTTTTACCTGAGGAGGAAGAATGGGAAAAATAGATGCCACAAAATGTGGTAGAGGAGTCAAAGAAATAAGTGTCTCTTATTGAGGGGAAGGTTGAGCTAAAGTTAAAGGAAAAACCATATTAACTGTTAGATATTATGATCACTTGAGTTAGTTATGGACTAGATAATATTTTAATTTGATGAATGGTTAGGAAAAGGGTGTTTGAACACATCCATACTTTGATTAGGAGGTGAAATAGGATTATCCAAGACAAGCTCACCTCTATCAAGCATATCTTGAACAATGTTCTTGAGTGTCTTTCAACTATTAGAGTTGTCACCTTTAACTTGATGATAATTGCAAAACTCATCTTCCTTATACTAAGTTGGGATAGGATGGGAAGGATCAAACTATAGAGGAGGTTTAATATAAGGAAGGGTTATGACACCTTGATGTAATAATTTCTCCAAGATGGATGTATATGATGCTCTAATGGGAGTGTATTTTCTTTGTTCACACCATTATTGGAATTACTTGGTCAAATTTTGAGAAGTTAAAGAATTTGACTAGTTTGTGGTTGTGGAAGAGGTTGACTTAATGACCACTACATTAGAAGATCCTTTATCCTTTTTGTTAGAGGGAGAAGTTTTAGAGGAGGAGGAGTCATTTGTCTTGGTATTGAGATTCTTATTGTGTAACTTGACTTTGCCTTCATCAATAGTGTGAACCTTTAGTTTATGTGACATTGTAAAAGTTTCATCAAATGTGCAAAAAATTTGTACCTAGAGTGTGGATGAGATGTGCCTAGCACATGAACTTGAGAAAATATCAATAAGATCAGGTTGGGGTAAGGATAAGGAGAGTTTATTAATCAAACTTCTCCAATGAGAGACAAAATCAGCTATAGACTCATCATCAAATTATCAGATAGAATAAAGGTTTGTTATAGAAACCTTCTTATAAATGTTAATAAAGAAATGGTCTAGGAATATTTTTGCAAGTTGGGTAAATGAGAAAAGGGAGTGATGAGGTATAGAGATATACCAATCCAAGGCAACACCTGAAAGAGACATAGAGAAAGTGTGAAGTAGTAATGCATCATCATGATGCCCTATAAATAAAAAGCATGTCTAAATACCTGTAAGTGTTATTGTGGGTCCTCTTTACTCTGGAAGTGAGTAAATTTATGGAAATAATACTATCTTGGATAAGGGATAATAAGAAGAAAAGGATGGATTGGTTCATTTCATATTTGATCATAAGATAATACATTCTTTGAACCAAAAATGGATGTCTCTAGATTGGACATCTTGTACATTAGCATCTTAATGAGATCTAGAGGGGAATTAGTTTGGGGGATTCCTTATAAGTTATAGGGAAGTTGATAAGAATCAGAGGGAATGTATGACATATGTTTTAAATGTTGTGTTGGGACAACATAAGGATAATCAGTCATAGGTTGAGGTACAGAAAGAAAAGGGACTTGTCCCATTAGGTTGGAAACTATGCCTTAATTGGTTGTTGTTTCTATAGGTTGAATTATTGGAATCGTTAGAATATATGAAGGGTGAGTTATAACTTAGGTAATTATTCACATAAGGGTGGATGTAATAGGTACCACTAAATTCTAGAATGGGGTGTGACTTGGTTGAACAGGTTGTGGTTGTGAAAGTAGGGAAGTTACACCAATGTTTAGGTGGGATTAGGTGGTTGGAGATGCCACATTTTGAACATGTTTATAGTTAGGTTACTTTTTGAAGTGTTGGTTTGGGTAACCATAGTGAAAATTATGGAGGCAATTAAAACTAAGATTGTCTCCATTAAATAGGTTGGCATACCATAGATTGGGTCACCCATAGAATTATAGGTTCAGCTCATAACAAGGTAATGTTGAAGGGCTACCAAATTATGATAAAAAAATTTAGAAAAATATTGATGTCCCTTAGGCATAATGGGAATTTGGTTAGGTCTAGGAGTATTCTATGTATCTAAAGTATGCTCTATGATAAAAGCAAAAGTGAGAGGGGAAGGTGGAAGTGGGTGCTAGATTGTATAATCGATAAGAATTTTGGATTGAGCTCATGTCAATACCATGCAAGAGGTGGTTTAAATAGTCTTACTACCCTATATTTGAAACAAAATAAAGAAAAACTAGGTTTGAATGTAGGGAAATGGGTTATTTTATATTGTTGTTTTGAGAAGATAAAACTACATAGTCTTTGATGTCGGTAGGGATGACTGATATCAGTGGAATGACCAATGTCTGTAGGTAAAGTCTACCAATACTGGTAGGCTTAACTGATGTCAGTTACTATGAAATCTTAAGAAATGGAAGATCTAATGTTTTAAGAAATTAGAGTTTGAAAATAGGTAAAATAGTGGATGTAAAAGGTCTGTGTAAGAATGAATGAAACTCAGAAAACTTGAGATAATAGGTTATACAAACTGAACATTATAAATAGTATTTATTTTATAAATCAATAGAAAAGCATCCTTACCAAATCAAAAATATAGAAGGCAATTAAAAAGTAGAAAAAGAACATATATCCAATAACTATTAAGTCCTAGAGATTAATTTTTAGTCTCATGTTGGCTTATGCCTTAATTAGATAGTGAGAAGAGAATTTGGTTATCAAAGGTACTAGAAAGCAATCTAGAGCTAGTTTCAGATTAGTTTTGGTGCTTAAGATAAAATATATGTTAGACTAGGTACGTGGCTTGTTATAAGAGCTTGCTCTTCACACTTAATGAACCTAGAGCTGAGACAGGCCACTTAGCCAAAATATACCTTATGTCTAGAGGTTATACTCCACCAGAGATAGAATGGGTTCTCCCCTTGGTGGTGAAATCCAAGTAGGATAGCTAGGTAGGGTAAGTTGATCCACCAGGGGATGAAATCCTGATGGGCCATTTCTTAAGTGAGTTTTGATGCTTGTTTATGTGAATGTGATTTGGTTGTGTAACATAGGTTTACTATGATTTATTCAAAATTATTGTATTTAACAAGGTGAGTCAATATGTAACAAACAAACTATGAAATAAAGTAAGTTTTAAACCCAAATCTAAAATGTTGAGATTTGAATGAAAATAGAGAGGAAATAGGAATAGAGTATGAATTTGAATATCTTAATGTGCATGCAAGATGAAGTAAAGAAGGGATTCTTTTTTTTTGTAAAAAAAATGACAAATTGCTTTTAGAAGTATGGAGAAAAGAAAGCAAATCTCAGTTTTAATGCCTTTTAAAGAGAGAATAAGATATTGAATTTTATGTTTTAAAGAGAAAAGAGGAGGAGGAAGTGCAAAAAATGAAAATTTCACTATAATGTACCTATATGAATGTTTTAAAACAAGAAATGAAGCCAAGGAAAATTCTAGGGTCCCACCAGGCATGCCATAAATGTTTCACTAAATTTTGTCTATTTTATATCTAAAGTAAAATAGAATGAAAGATGGGGATAAGTGATTAGAATGAACTTGGATTTGGTTTGCACACCATATATAGATGTTGTGAGCACTCCTCTTTAGCTAGAGAGGAGTACTTGTAGATAAGAAAACACTACCACAAGATGTTTGTTAGCAGATAAATGAGTGGGCTACAAAGCTAAGCGCTTGTTCTAAGAAGTGTGAAACTTCCCTAGAGATGATAGTCCACTTTTGAGAGGGAAAATAATAATATATAACTAAAAAAGAGGTAAAGAGAGAATGAAAAAAATATAAGATTACTATTTTTAACAACCTATACAAAGTAGAGAGTGACAGGGTGCAGGTGAAGTGCTTTGTTGGTGTTTTAGAAGTTATCTAGGTAGATTTTAAAGAGGCTAGGAAATTGATAGTTACCGATGTTGGTAGTAGTGTGACTGATATCAGTTAGGCTACCAAGGTTAGTAGTGAGGTGACCAATGTATGTTAGGCTGCTGAGGTCGGTAGGGGAAATATTTGTCTAGAAAATTGTAGAGGGTTTTCCTAGGTCTGGGAAATTATTTGGATCAGGTCAGGAAGGTTGAAAGAGTTAGGAGAGGGAGTTTATGTCTTGGTTAAGTCTAGTCAGAGGTTTGGTATGCATGTAAGGGGAAACAAGCTAGGAATTTTTATAACTCCCTCATGAGGGTATGGTCAAAAGTGCATAAAGTAGTGTAGGGTAGATATAAAGAAATAGAAGAATAAATATTTAAAAAACCTATAGTATTAGAGATATAATTAGTTGTGGTAGTCAATAAATGATAAGTGCCAGGTTGATGGACCCCATCAAGGAGTCTAAACTTGAGTGCCTAAATAGAGAGAATAATTAGGTGTTGTTGGTCGTCAAGAGCTCAGTCATTGATCATGATTGACTTACACATGGTGATTATAAGTTTGGATGTTAAAAATAGAATGCTAAGAGCCTGAACAAGAGTAAGAACTGGTTTTATTAATTTCTATTGACCTAAACTATAGGTTGGAGTTTGGCTCATATTATTGACATCGATGATCCCATCAATGTTGATAGGTATCCCATTGACGTTAGCCATGGGTTGGCTGACATTGGTGGCCCTAGAATAGGTAAACCTTTCTATTTTTGGCCTACATTTTTTTGTTGTGCATGTCAAGTGTGATACCTATTATAAAATGGTAAAAATAGGAGGTTAAGAAGGAAGTAGTTGTTTAGGAATTTAGTTTAGAAGTGGGAATAAGTCTTAGGTAGTTAGGATGAGGGGACCAGGTCTTGAGGTGACTCATTAGGGGAGAATTAGTCATAGGGAAAGATGGTTAGGTAAGGTGGTAATATGAGTTTCTAATTAACTTAATTAAGTATTTTAAATTAATTATGTGAGGGGTAAAAGTATGGGTTATGAAGATGTTATTATTAAAATGGGTTTAGGAGGGTCTCAACATAAAGAGTTACACACATGTGTGTGACATAATTTTGGTGTCTACACATATTAACTTAAGCACAAATTATCGATGGTGTGAGATCAACATGGAAAATTTGAAGGTTCGAGACCAAGCGAGGAGTTACCAAGTGGCAAAAAAAACATTCAACATGACTTCGAACCAATATGGTTAGTGAATATGAAAGTAAAGATTGAGTAATATGTAGTGCATATTTATTTTTGGTTAGTCATAGTTTCACTAGTTCTAAAGCATTGATATAACAATATTTGTTTTTGACAAACAACCTGCAGTTCTAGTTTCCACCACCTCGACCTTTTAGACCATGTAACCTTAAAAGGCTAAGACTTTATACATGTATATTTTTTGGAAAATGGTGCATATATTTATAGTTTACATATAGTTCAAAATATAATTGTTAAAAATTGCCTTCATCTTCATACACATGCACATGTTGTATAGCTTTTGTAAATGCTATTTTAAATTGATAACTATAAGTAGACTCTTATATAGTTCTTAACCACAATTAGAACTCAAGTTTTGAATATATCATGTAATGACCTTGCATGAACTTGGAGGATGAGGTGACCACTTCCCTAAGTATATACAAACAATTATAATCCATCTTGGCTTATGGTTAGAGAATTTTAAATATAGGAGCAACCTCAATTTTGATTGACAATGAATGTGTTTGAGTATTTTCTTTTTAATTTCTATGTAATTAGTTGTTACTTTCTTTGGTTATATGTTTCAATAATCAATAGTGTGAAATAGATGTGGATGGGTTATTGATTATACTGATTGATATATTAATCTTTAGATGTTCAACAATTATTGAAATATTGGTAAATATATTGATTAGAATAATTAAGTTCAAATTGATTCATAATTTTGAATGTGTACTAGTGTTTTATTTGATGTAGTTTTTTTTATGTGTGTAATAGCTTTCTCAGATACTTCACTAGCCTGAGTAATAATATCCTAAGTAAGAGTGTGAAAAAGTTATTCTAAAAGGAAAAAACTTTATCTGAGGCCTAAAAATTTCTTGCATTATTATCTCCTTATACTTCTTAACCTTATCTTATTATGTGTGTGAAATTGACGCTAGTAACCAACAGAGGTTTTGAAAGCATAAGTCTATTTAGAAACCAACCAAGGAAGTAGTTCTTGAAAATGATAGAGCCTTATTTTATACCTTACTCTTCCCTCTTTTTTTGAGTTTATTTTGAGATTTACCCACTCTATATTAGAATATGACCACCCATCCAAATCATGTAGAGATTCACTACCTTTTAGGGACCACACCTCCATCAAAAAACCTTGTCAACAACCTACATGCCCTACTAGCTATTCCATCAAATAGGTTGTCAAAGACTGCATACCTTTAACTCATGCCCTAGAGTGGATTTTACCTCCATTGAGATCCTAAAATGTTATGGACTACCTAATTAACTTTGGCGTGCATAAAAAACACATCAAAAATTCCATAGCTAACATTTTTTTATAGGTTTTATTCAGACATTATATAATGTATCATCACAATAACATCATTTTTTGTCACACCCCCAAGTTGATCTCATTACACATTGAGAAAATATATCATGTACCTAGGTATGCCTATATCACCATCAAATGAAGTGTGAAATACATGCGTATATCAAAAGGAATGATATGATATCTACTAACATGGAGCAAACAATATACGTATATGAAACAATAGAACTAGGAACATGTCTATTTTTGGTATTTTTGAACTATTAGAATGTTTTTGATTTTTTTGGTATATATGGAAAGGTAAATATTAACCAATTATCCCATATAAGTTATTCTCATCTAGAAATGATATGAACACTAGATATGGTGCATGAAACTAGTGGTATTACTGGTGAACATGTATAGGTGTAATATCTAGAACTATAGGCTTTGTAATGATCTGTGTATGTGTCATAAAATATTTGATATCAAAGACGTAATAGGACTATGGGTTGATGGAACCCATATTTTTTTGTTATGTATTATATCTAAAGTAGAAATAATAGGAACATGTTTGTTTACTTTGAATAATTGACTATGATGCATAGTAGTAGATGAAGATTCTATGAAATCTATTATGTATCTCTGATGCAATGTTATCTTGATTATGGACCACCTAATAAAGGTCATTTCCCATTATTTATCCTTTTTCAAAGATCTAACATTAGTAGGTTTTATAGTTTTCTATCTTGGGATATATTATTTTTTTTCAAGTGGATGTTCATATAGAATTATAAGAACTATGACTAATCTATTGATATGAAGGTATTTGGTACACCCATACAATATAGAAGGTACTATGCAAAGTTTATGTCTCCAAGGTCATATAAATAAAATATAAAATTCTCATGTGTATGGTATAAAGGAGAAAGTAATGACCACATATTCAAGGCAAACTTGTAAAGGTATGTCAATCTCACCAAGGATATGTTGTGTGTATGCAATCAGAAATGCATCATGTCTATGAATTAATCCTAGATCAGATAAGATAGACCACACCTACACTTTTGATTGGGATACACTTGTTAAGTGAGAGCATGACCAATATGAGGATCCATTAGACCCAATTAGGGGATCACTTGTGTCAATTATCACAACATATCATTCTAGTAAGGGTTATAAAGGCTATAATATAACACAATCACACAACAACCCCAATAGAGTCCTAAGGTTTAAAACATTAACTTATATTCTAATAACAAGAAATCAAAATCTAATCTAGTGCTCACCAAAGCTTATGGCATAAAGTGGGGGTTAGAAATAATAAAATAAGTAACTAAACTAAACATGTATTAGAAGACATATACTGACATCAATGTATACAAAATCTTAAATACATGGAGAGAAGAATACAAATGCTTTATCTATCTACTCTTAAAAAGGATAAATAAAGTTAGGAATATTTACCTTTGAAGACAAACCCACTAAGCCTTAATCTCTCCCTTGGCCAAGGTGCTTCACAATAAATTATTGTGGTATGTAAGGATAACCAAGTTAAATCAACTCTAGGATAAACAACCTATCTAAACATATAAAATAATTATCCACAAGATAAGATTTGTATCTCCAAATAAAGTATGGTACCCTATTATTTATTCCTCAAGTAGAATGGTCAATAAACAAATGTTCATTTGCACTTCACTAATAATTATTCTCTTATGAAATGGTGGGAAATGACTTTGTCTATATAGGTAGATATTACCCTAAATCCTTTTGGGAATGTTTGATGTATAGGGTTGACCTATTCAACTTAATGTGTTTTTAGGGACAATTTACTAGGTCCATGCTAGGTCAGCTGAAAGGTTAACAAACCAAGAAAGTAAATAATACCCCTAAACTATATTGGGTCGATCGAGTACAACCAACTATTAAAAAGGATGTTAAGGCAAGAGGAGTATGAAAAGAGGAAATAGACTAGAGAAGGTAGGACTGAGAAGAATAAGCTTAGTGTAAATGGTGTTAGGAGATAAGTGTGTAGATGGCAAGTGGAAAAAGAAACAATAATCTCATGATGCACCAATGGTTTGCCCACCCCTTTCTTGGTGAACCTTTTAAGGAATGAACTTAGAGAGATTGAGATTTGATAGGTTCCTATAAGATATAAAGTATTAGTAATTTATAAAAGTTGAAAATATTATGTGTATACATATGCCCCACTCGAAGCTCATCATGTGTCACGTAATTGTAACACATGATGGTACTTCAAGAAAGAGCATGATAACACAACGTTGATGCTAAGTAAAGTGCACTAAGTATAAAATAAGATAAATGAAAGAATTATATTGAAAAATACATATATTTAACTTACCTTAGTGTCTTAGATAAAGAAGTAAACTAGAAGAAATGTGAAGGTGTCCAATGTAGAGAACACTATATTAACCTATAGAAGTTAGTGCAAAAAAAAGCCAAAAATCAAAAAAATTGGAAGATAGGCATATGATAGTGGAAAAGAATCTTTGTGTCATAATGAATCTAACATATTTTATAGGTTATAGAATAGATGAGTAGAAAAAAAGATATAGAAAAAACAAGGAACTTGTGGACAATAATTGAAAGATTCGAATTTTGAAAAAGTGTTTTTAAAGAAGGCAAAAGAGAAGTCGTTTGTTATTTTGACTTGTGAAGGAGAGAAAAGAAAGCTCTAGAGAGAAAACAAGCTAGAATGGTGAGGAGATGACATGCTAGGTGAGGAGGAGCTCCAAAGGAAGAAACGGGTGCACTATAGGTATGCAACTAAGAATCTCAAACTAGTTTTTGAATTTTCTATTGAATCAAGTGTACTTTTAGTAATTTGTGATTATAAGCATTTCTAGATGTCATAATGAAGTGAAATTAGATTTTAAGGGTAGAAAATAGGAAGACAAGAAATGGGTTTGAAGGATTTAGGTAAAAATCAAGAAAATTACACTTTTTCTAGAAAATGCAAGGGGTCAGCAAGCAAAAAACATTTGGTCAACCTAGTCAACCCAATAGGCTAGAAAATAGGTAGAATGCATAGTGCCAACTGAGTAGGTATGGGTTGACCCCTGTACATTCTACATGTTGAAGGCCTAGTTAGGAATTGTTAGGTAGTCTGAAAGATCTAGAATGGAAACTCAACACTATGGGAAGGAAATATAATGGGGTTGACTTAGATTTTTGAGTCAACTAAGTGAAAATATAGGAAAATTTTGGTTAAAACTAGTTTTACCAAAGAGCTAGAATGATACAAAAAAGGTGTGGTAAAAGGCCAAAAGAGGGTTAGAATGGCCTAAAATTAACAAGTAAGGTCAAGAAAGATTGAGAAAGATAAAAAATGAATAAAATAAGGTAATGTAGATTTGTTTTTAATGGAGAAATGTAAAAATAATGTATTTTGTCTATACATGACATGGATAAATTGATACATCATTTGTTATTTCTTGGGTGTAGGGACGATGAAGATTATGACAACCTGTGGATGTTATTAAGCATGAGATATACTTGGGGTGAATCAATATATTATATATTTTAAATATTTTACTAATAAAATTCCTTTTCTTTAACCACTTAATCATACATTCAAGATATGTAATAAAATTAAAGTAATAATATGCACCACATGAGA